>JAWHQI010002126.1:0-45181 GCA_033032865.1 Dactylorhiza incarnata | reverse complement strand
CCCCCCCCCCCCCCCCCCACCCCCCCCCCCCCCCCCCCCCCCCCCCCCCCCCCCCCCCCCCCCCCCCCCCCCCCCCCCCCCCCCCCCCCCCCCCCCCCCCCCCCCCCCCCCCCCCCCCCCCCCCCCCCCCCCCAAAAACAAATATCACAATGAAGGACACGGATAGTGCCCTTGAACTGGTTCACAATCATGTTATGAAACACTTGAAAACACTCAAAAACATCACCCTTTTCAGGAGATATACTCATGTGGTACGAGACAAATAGTCGATAAATGTGAAAGACCAAAGAAAATAGGTTATAGTACGCGAGAAGGTCCCCAAACGGCAAAATACAGTACATCAAATATAAGCAAAGTAGAAGAGGAGATATGAGAAAAGCTATATCTAACATGCTTAGAAAGTTCACAGACATCACAAGACAAATATTTAATAACAGACATAAAGACAAAAAAAATTTGTAGGTAAACATGAGACGGATGTCTAAAACGTTGATGTTATCTTGAAACATCCTCAACAGTAAGACTACAGCTTGTGGTAAAAGAAAGAGTCTGGGAAGGAAGGGACTGGTCCCAAAAGTACAAGCCCTCACGGTTACTACCACTGTCAATGTTCTACCACGTAAATAGATCCTGAAAAATACAAGAGTCGAGAAAAAAAGTTATTGAACAATCTAATGATCCAGTAATATTACTGATAGAAAGTAAGTTATAAGAAAAAGATGAACATGCAGAACGGAGGTAAGAGAAATAGAAGGGAAACACAAGGTGTGGCCCTTGCCAGTAATAGAGGACAAGGAGTCGTTGTCCCGTTGACAGAGATGACATTGTCCCGACCAGACAAAGGAGTGTATGAACAAAACCTAAAGATGATACGGTCATAAGATTCGTAGCACCGGAGTCAATAATCCATGTAGAAAGGGTGATGGAAGCAAGTGTGCACACTAGGTATACCTGTACTAGCAAAGGTCATGGAGGAGGCACCTGAAATCAAATCACTCTGGGATCGTAGCAGAAGCATGATGGCATCAAACTCATCAGCATTGAAGGTCTCATATGAGGGTGCAGGTAAGAGCCAAGGTGCAAGGATAACAGACTCCTCGTGAAACTTAGTGGTATAAGTTGCATCAGTGGTCATGACCCAACTATTGTGTGCCCCTTGCCATGGGGCACAGCCATGTCCACAGATTCCCCAACCAGAGGTGCAAGGGAAGTTTGAAGCAAAACTCACAAACGTGGCCTCTCCTACCACAGTAATCACACAAAGGAACGGAATTGTATGGTGTTTCATGACCGAAACTAGCCAAGGCAGAACGATCTGTAGTCATGATTGAACTTAATGATCTCCTTTAGTCTTCATCACTTTGGGCCATGTTGAATGCCTCTCTGAGAGAGGGAAGCAGAGAGCGTTGGAGGATGTGAGTGCGCACAGTATGAAACTACATGTTCAACCCCATCAAAAGCACAATGAACTTTGTACCGCTCTTCCTTCTGCAACTGAACAGTGTCTGTAGAGCATGCGGTAGTAAAATGCCCAAAGTAATCCACCCCTTGATATAGTTTTCAAACTCAAAAAATAAAAGAAGATATTCATGGATCCCTACCTAAGTTCAATAATCAGCGAGTGAGCTCATACACTTGGTGGAGCTGTCAATCTGTGAGTAGGTCTCACGAGCACGAGTCCAGATCTCATAAGCATGAATTCATAAACATATAACTATGATAAACCATGAGGCACATCAAGTGAAGGATCCATGAAGGAGTTATCAGAATCCCACCTATTCCATGATAGATCGGTCTTAAGTGGCTAAACCATAGTCCCAGCAATCTAACCATGCATCTAATGGCTACGAATAACGTGTTAAGCAGCATGAGATCATTCAAGATAATTGGTCTCATCAAGAGACACGGTAGTGATCTTCAGCGAGTAATGAGGTCCTCTGCGGGTCACGCATCTATGTTATTAGAACTCATGGCAACTATACAGAAGAATCCCACATGGAATACGGCCCGATGGAAACCAAATAGGATGAACAAAAGGAAACATTGTCACCTCAACATATTGGGCACTGAATCGGTGGCCAGATTGGAGTAGAATATCGAGGAAAGTCATAAGAAGGCTCCGCTCTGCCATCATTGTGAGAAAGAAAAGGCCCTGATGGATGGTTACTGGCTCAAAAATAGTGGGAACGACCCGATGAAATACTCAGAATAGTAGATCAGAGAGGAGTGTAGATCGATACCAACAACACGCAAACAGAAAACCCGGTGATCCCCTAGGGCCTCGACGGGGACTTGGCGATGGTCGCTGAGTCCACGCGAGTTCGCTGAATAGGGATGACATGGGAACAAAGAGAGGAATCAGGTGTTGGATTGCCGACGGAATCAGATGACTCAATTGAGAGCTTTTGGCTCACACACGATACACCTTCTACACGATACACCCTTCTACACGATCATCTGCCTGGATTTCTCTACAACAGTCTGTTGGAAATTGTAATCACAATTACCTTGATTTGTGAGAAGTCACCCTTAAACTAAGATTGAATTGCATTTGTATTTGATATGCTCTTCCAGTATTGTCTTGCAGATTATCATTGCTAAGTGTAACTCAATGTCAGGTCACAATGGGTCTGCAAACATAGTTTCATACAATGTAATTCTTCATTATATGAAACATGGTGATGACTCATGTGTGATCTCTCTATTGGGTACACTTCATTTTCAAAACTATTGAAGACTTTGGAGTGCGGTTGAAGCAAGTGTTCAAGAGAAGAAAAGAAAATTGTTGAAAACAATTTTTCTAAGGACATGTCTCGAGAGATCAAGTATGTCTCGAGAGTTCTGACATGTCTCGAGAGGCAAGTTCTTTGGATCTCGGTATTTCTGTTTCTTGATGTCTCGAGAGATCAAGCATGTCTCGGAAGACCTTTGTCCGAAATCGTTGTAATGTCTCGAGAGATCATCGAGTTCTCGAGACATCTCCTTCCTGCTCTCTTTGCTTCATATTTCGAGAGATCCCTCTTGTCTCGAGAGAACCCTTATGTCTCGAGAATTCTGTTCGAAATATTATCTAATTTGTTTTCTCTGTTCTTGTCGTTTCGTAAACGCTCTCTCCCGATCCTAACGGCTATATGGAGTGCATTTAAGGTCGATTTAATCCTTAATTGCTTCCCTCTATATATAGGATCGCTCTTGAGTTTTTAATAACAAGTTTTCAAATCGTTCTCAAACCCTAATTTCTCTCCCGATCAAAAAGAACGAGAAAAGCGCCGCCTCGCCGTCGTCTACGATTGGAGATCGATCTACTCATTGGAGTTGCCGATTTCTATCAAGAAGGATTCGATTGATCCGTGTTCTGATTCTACAATCTCTATTGGATCGTTTCGGATTGCCAAAGTCAGATTTGAAGGATCGTTGTTCTTCCTCATCGTTCTCAAAAGCTATTCAAGAAGAAGGAAGAAAATGCCTCTGTTATTCAGATCTGGTATCTCATTGTTCAAAACCTTTTATCATCTATTGTAGGAGTTGTTTTCTCCGAGTTGTAGGAGAGGTTGTTCTCCGAGTTGTAGGAGAAGGTTTTCTCCGAGTTGTAAGAGAGATTCTCTCTGAGTTTGTAGGAGTTTGACTCCGAGACTGTAGGATCGTTCTTGATCCGAGATTTAGTGAGTAGTCAAGTCTAGCTGTGGTGCTAGATTGGCGAGGCCGACAGTGGAGTACCCAAGTACGGGGAACCATTATAAATTCCTGGTGTTATCTGTGGCTGTGATTTATTTTGTGTGCTGTGCTTTACGCTTATTTTTTAATTCCGCAAAAGACGTAGAGATCACCTATTCACCCCCCTCTAGGTGATTTAGGTAGGCAACTAGATACTTCAATTGGTATCAGAGGGTCGCTGTTCGTTGCTAGGTTAACACCTTGAACAGGATCCATCTTTCTAGTTGCTAGCAAGCCATGGATAGAGTCAAGGAATCTTCTCTGAAATTGCCCATCTGCACTAAGGCCAACTTTCCTATGTGGAAGGAAAGAGTCCGTTTTTATATGGAAGCTGCAGATCCCAGAATCTTCCAAGTCGTGGAAGAAGGTCCCCATGTGCCAATGACCGCTTCGTCTACAAATCCTACTGTTCAGATACCTAAGAAAATGATGAATTTGACCAAGGATGAGATAGCTCTTGTTGCTCTTGACAAGAAGGCTAAAAACATAATTGCAAGTGCAGTGGACGATTCCATGTTGCAAAACTTAATCCACTGCAAATCAGCCAAAGAAATATGGACATCCTTGATTGTTCTAATGGAAGGTACTGACGAAGTGAGAGAAGACAGAAGATCCCTACTCAATCAAGAGTATGAGGCTTTCAAGCAGAGTAAGAAGGAGTGCATTGCTGATGCGTACGAGCGATTCTTCAAAATAGTCAATGGTCTGAGGAACTATGACAGGGAGTTCACAAACGGTGAACTAAATGACAAATTCTTGCGTTCCCTAACGAAAGACTGGGATAGCAAAATTGTGGCCATTAGAGAGTTTGGAAAACTGCCAAGTCTAGAACCTCAGAATCTGTTCGGAAAGCTGTTGTCTCATGAATTACAAATGAACATCCGAAAGTCTGAAGAGGATGTAAATCGAGCTTCAAGCAAAGAAAGAACCTTAGCTTTGAAGGCAGATAATTCAAAGAAGAGCAAAGCAGTGATACCGATCAGAGAAAAGGAATCTGATATTGAAGAAGAATCAGAAGCCAGCTCCTCCTGTTCCGAACTGTCTGATGGGGAGTTCTCTTTAATTTCCCGTCAGTTTAAGAAACTGCTGAACAAGCGAAGGCACATGAACAACAAGCCGTCTTCCTCGGATCATAAACATTCTCGTCGTGATGGCGAATATCACAGGAAGGGCTCAAGCAATAATGACAGGTATAAATCCAAATAGAACAAACACATTTCTTCTGACATTATTTGCTACTGTTGTAATAAGCCAAGGCACATGATTGCTGAGTGTCCCTATAAGAAGAAAGAAGGTGGAAGGAAAGAAGACAAGAAATCCATCCACGGAAAGAAGAAATCAGATAGAAGCTTCGTCGCTAAGAAAGCCAAAACTCTGAGCGACAGTGACTCCGATGAGTCGAGTGATGAAGAAGAAGCTTACTTCGGCCTGATGGCCATGTCTGATGATGAAGAAGCACCCCCGTACACCGGAAAGGTAAATGATCACACTATCCTATCTGATTCTGATTATGCTTCGGCTGAACAAAAGGATAACCCCTCAGACGATGAATCTGAGCTCGTGTCTCAATATACCAAAATGCTCCAAAGCTTTGACAAGTGCCGAAAGGTTGTCAAAACTCAGGGTAAGGAGATCATGGCTCTCAAGGAGGTGGAATCTAACTTGAGAAAAGAAGTTGAAGAACTTTCTTCTCTCAAAGAGGAAGTCCAAGCTTTGAAAGACAAGATCAAAAGCTCGGAAGAGACTCTTGCCCTGAGAGATCATTCGATAAATGTCTTGGAGGAACAGCTTGCGGCTGAGAAGAAGTTGGTTGAAGCATTCTCTCAACCTAAAACTGTTCTGCCAATTATTGGTACTTTTACCACTAAGGCAAAAGGAAGCGGTATAGGGCATGAAGCTAGTACTAGCAATTCTTCAAAAAATACAATTGCTAAGAAGAATGGTCTGGTTGCTAAGAAAGCTACTACCAAAGAAAAAGGGAAAGCTCATCAAGAGCCTGTAGCATTCAAGAGAGTCATATTCCCTACGAATGCTTATGATATGGAGAGTTCCTATGGTCATTTCACACGACCAATTCCTTTTTCACCTGTGAATGATCATAAGGAATGGGCTCCTCCCCGAAACTTTGGTGATAGCGCTTTCCAAGCACCTTATCAAGAGATTAATCGGAAAGGGTACGGTCCGTTTGTTCATGGTCCGAGCGCTAAGAAAGCACCAAAAGTGAATGTTGTTGCACCAAAGCCGAAGAAGACAATACCACCTTGTGTGTGTTGCCCCCATGAGGCATCCTCATCTAAAAGGGCTGCTCCTGCAAGAGCTAACGTTCAAAAAGTTAAGCAGGAGAGTGTAAAAAGAAGGTACAACAGATTCGACTGTTGGTGCTGCGGCAAAATTGGTCACTTTGCCGTTGATTGTTGGTTTAATACAACGTATACTAGGAGACCACAAGTGAATGTTGCAAGGCAGACCACTCGCAATGTTAACATTCATCGTGGTGCTCAACTGACACAGACCAAGGACCCAAATCTGTTTGGGCTCCTAAGGCGAAATGATTTGTTTTTGCAGGTATGTCCAAAGGCCAATAAAAATCCTATCTGGTACTTGGACAGTGGAAGCTCTCGGCACATGACCGGGACAAGAAGCCTTTTGCAAAACTACATTCCAGTTGCGAACGGTCCAAAAGTTATTTTTGGCGGTTCAGACAGAGGAATAACTAAAGGCTATGGTATGATTTCTAATGGCAATGTATCGTTTTCCGATGTAGCTTATGTGGAAGGATTACAACATAATCTGATAAGCATAAGTCAACTTTGTGATAAAGGATACATTGTTGATTTTCATAAAGATAAGTGTTTGATAAAGTCGGCTGAAAATCATGAAACGATTTTATCAGGCATTCGCTGTAGAAACATATTTTGTTTAAATTTTCTGTGTATATCATCTTCTACACCAGTATGTCTTTTGGCAAAAGATAGTGCATCTCTTGTTGACCAATGGCACAAGAGATTAGCACATATAAATCTCAAAACTATTAATAAATTGTTTTCTCAAAACTTAGTGCGAGATGCACCAGATGTTAAGTGCATTAAAGATAGACCTTGTCATGCATGTGTAAAAGGCAAGCAAACAAGAGCTACCCTTAAGAGCATTATTGGCAATGATTCAACCAGGTGTTTATACCTGCTCCATATGGATTTGTTTGGTCCTTTGCAAATTAGAAGTTTAGGAGGAAAATCTTACACATTGGTTATTGTAGATGATTACTCTCGTTTTGCCTGGGTATTCTTTCTGAAACACAAGTCAGATACCTTTGACACTCTCACTAGTTTTGTCAGGCAAGTCTAGAATGAATTTAACTGTTCGGTGGTCAAAATCAGAAGTGACCATGGTACAGAATTTGAATCTGGAGCCATGACAGAATTCTGTGAAAGCCTCAGTATCTTTCATGAGTTTTCCTCTCCTCGAACTCCACAACAAAATGGAGTAGCTGAGAGAAAGAATAGAACACTTATTGAGGCTTGCAGAACCATGTTGAGTGACTCTTCACTACCTGAATATTTTTGGGCTGAAGCTGTCAATACTGCATGCCATGTGCAAAACAGAGCACTCATAAACAAAAACCATGAAAAGACTCCTTATGAACTTCTAAAAGGCAAGAAACCGACCATTTCTTATTTTCGAATCTTTGGTAGTAAATGCTTTGTGCTAAACAATGGAAAGCATTACAAAACTAAGTTTAGTGAAAAGAGCTTTGAAGGTATTTTTGTAGGTTATAGTAGCCATAGTAGGGCATATAGAGTTTTTAATAAGAAAACCCTGGTGGTAGAAGAATCTATTAATGTTGTATTTGATGAGACGAGCATGTTACAAGGCAGCTCCTCTAGCATTTCTTCTGTAGACACAGGTTCAAAGCTGCAGGACTTAAGCTTGGATCAGCCAGTTGTGAAAATTCTCAACACTTCATCAAGATTCCCCCAATAACTACCTATGAAGAAGATCATTCTGATGAAGAGCCAATCCAAGTGGAGGAAGATACTCCAACAGTAGAAGAAACTCCTATTGGTTCAATTCATGCAAGGAACCTCGGGCTATGACACATGAGGGATCATCCAGTTGATCAAATCATAGGAGATCCTCATGAAGGAACAAGAACAAGACGAGGTACCATTAACGAGAATATGCATTTAAGTTTTCTTTCGCAGGTCGAACCAAAGAAATTCCAAGAGGCAAATGAAGATCCATCCTGGATAATTGCTATGGAAGAAGAATTAAATCAGTTCAAACGATGTAAAGTATGGACACTTGTTCCAAAACCCAAAGACAAAAATGTCATTGGAACAAAGTGGGTGTATAGAAACAAGCTGGATGAAGAAGGAACAATCATAAAGAACAAAGCCAGACTTGTAGCTAAAGGATACAGACAAGAGGAAGGCATCGACTTCGATCAGACGTACGCTCCAGTAGCAAGGCTCGAAGCAATCAGACTCTTCCTTGCTTATGCTGCCTTCAAGGGTTTCACCGTATATCAAATGGATGTCAAGTCCGCTTTCCTAAACGGAGACATTAAAGAGGAAGTATACGTTGAACAACCCCCAGGTTTTGTTAATCCTGATCATCCCAATCATGTTTATTTATTACAAAAAGCTTTATATGGGTTGAAACAAGCTCCTCGAGCTTGGTATGAGACGCTGTCTAACTTTCTTCTTGAGAACAAGTTCACAAGAGGAAAGATAGATAAGACATTATTTCTTAGGGAAGTAAAAGGCAAGATTTTGCTAGTGCAAATCTATGTCGATGACATCATATTTGGCTCTACGGATAATAACCTCTGTACAAAGTTTTCTAAACTGATGCAAGGGAAATTTGAAATGAGCAGTATGGGTGAGCTGAAATATTTCTTAGGACTTCAAGTGAAACAGTCTAAAGATGGAATCTTCATTTCTCAGACAAAGTTCACTAAGGAGCTGATTAAGAAATTTGGAATGGAGAATGCAACCTCTATGAGGACTCTAATGAGCTCAGTTACGTCTCTGGATAAGGATGAGAAAGGGAAACCTTTTGATGAAACCAAGTACAGAAGCATAATTGGCTCTCTGCTCTACCTTACTGCCAGTAGACCTGATATAATGTTCTCTACATATGTATGTGCTAGATATCAGGTGAACTCTAAGGAATCTCATTACACTGCTGCAAAGCGAATTTTGAGATACCTTAAAGGCACACCAAATCTTGGCTTATGGTACCCAAGAAGTAATGATAGCGAACTAATTGGTTTTTCAGATGCAGACTTTGCAGGTAGCAAAGACGACAGGAAAAGCACTTCTGGGATGTGTCAATTCCTCGGAAGGAGACTTATTTCCTGGAGTAGCAAGAAGCAGAATTGTGTTGCAATATCAACCGCCGAGTCAGAATACATTTCTGCTGGCAGTTGTTGCGCACAACTTCTATGGATAAGAAATCAACTTCAAGACTACAACATGAAGATCGAAGACATTCCCATGTTTTGCGACTCTTCCAGTGCAATTGTTATCGCAAATAATCCAGTCTCTCACAGTCGGACAAAGCACATCGAGCTACGATATCACTTTATCCGGGAGCATGTGGAGATGGGTGATATAAATCTAAGTTATGTCCCCACGGATAAGCAAGTTGCTGACATATTCACGAAGCCACTGGATGAGACTAAGTTCTCCTTCTTCAAGACGGAACTTGGAATGCTCAACATGGAGTAATGATCACATCAACCAAAACCATGAAGACCTGAAGACTTTACAAATCCAGAAAATCTCCAGGGAAGTTCAAGTTTTCAGATGATTTTCTCAAAATCAGATATATATATATCGAGAACCACATGGTCTCGGGAACTTTCTCTTTTCTCGGAAACTTAAATCACTTTAAGTCTCGAAATCCAAAGAACTTCTGGGACTTCTCGAGACAAGCTAGTTCTCTCGAGACAAGTTCAAGATCTCGAGATATGGTGATGTCTCGAGATATGGGTTATCACTCGAGACATCAATGAAGGAAATAACCTGTTGAAACTCCTGAGTTCTCGAGACATACCCGATGTCTCGAGACATAGTTTTCTTTAAGAATTCCAAACGTCAGGTACGCGCTATTTCCACTTTTAATTTTCTTCAAAATGTCATTTTAACGTCAAATCAAAATATATATATATATATATATATAAGAAATCGAAAACTTGATGTTCACGAAATCAATTTCTGAGTTCTCCCCGGCCTTTCGACTTTCTCTCGAGCGGCGACGGTTAGCGACAGGTCTCAGTGCTCTCGGTGGCTCTCGATTCTTCATCCTCTCCGTTTGACAGTTCTCCATATCTTGCTTCAATGGCTCCTTCTTCTCATCCAAAGATCGGCGTCGGCAGTGAAGTCGTTCGCTCAGGAATCGCCGGTTTATCCAAGGATTTCAAAAATCTTTTCTGTATGCTTGATGCCGCTGGTCTTTCATTCGTTCTGGAACATCCTTGCCGCGTGCTGTTTGATGAGGTTGAAGAATTCTTTATCAACGTGAAACCTATTAAGGAAGGAAGAATGTTGATCTCTTTTGTTAAGGGTATCAAAATCAAAGTCTCTCCAAAGACTATTACTAAGTATTTGCAGATGTCTGAAATAGAAGCTGAAGAAGATCTAGATGACAATGACTGGTTGAGAACAGCAAGGTACTGTGGTCTGGACTCAGATTTTTCTGCAGTAAAGAGGCATAAGATGAATGATGCAGGGAAGCTCCTGGTGGACATAATCTTAAAAGTTCTATTCTGCAAGACAGGCACACAAGGGCATGTGTCTGAAGAGACTTTTCTGTTGATGGCTGGAATCGTGTCAGGGAAAAAGAGAGATTGGGCCTCAATCTTATTCTCTAATATCAAAGCCTGTATTAATTCTCCAAAATTTGCCCGGATCATCTCCTTGTTCCTGAATCAGTTCAACCCAGCTATCTTTGACATGTCTAAAGGTACAGTCATCCACCATCTCAAGAAGATCGATGTTCTCTCTATGCAGAGATGGGACATTCGAATCAAGAAGCCAGGAATGGCTAGTGCTACTTCTTAGGGGGAGAATCATCAGTCTGCAATTGCAAGTGAAGCAGAAATTCCTCCTCCTCGGATTCGTTCTAAAGCTTCAAGTCGTGCCAAGCTGCCAATCCGTTCTAAAGCAAAAGGTCAGCCCTCATCAGCTCCAACAGAACTCATTCCATCAGTGACACAGTCAGATCCGTCAGATACTATCCCATCACCCTCACCTGTTCACACTCCAGATTCAGTTCCACCACCACCTCCTTCTCCATCAGTTATTGAAGCAGAAACTTCGTTAGCGAATGAGATAGTTTCAGCTGTTCTGAAGTATATTCAACAAGAAATATCTGAAGGGCACAGTCCCCGTGGCCAACAGGCAGGGTCTGGTGCTGATTTTGTTTTTGAAGATGATGATGATATGTCAGTTCATGAATTAACACCTCCCCTAGTACATGTTGAGGGGGAGTCAGAGTTTGACACAACCAAGAATGCTCCAGATGAGCTAGGTTGTGCAGAAGATAATAAGGTTTCTTCTCTTGAGATTGAAGAAATCCCTGATGTTGCTCCTGGTGCTGCCCCTGCTGCTACTCTTCCATCCTTTCATCCTTCCCCTCCAATCCATGATGCAGATTCTCTTCTGGGCAAGATTGAAGCTATGCTCAAGAAGCAAAGTGAACAGTTTGAGAACTCTTTGACAACTGTTCACAGGAAGATTGCCTCAGTTGAAAGTGATCTTGGTAGGGAGTTAGCCAAAATCAAATCAAATTATGAAAATCTCTCTGATTTGATGAGTCTAGGGAGCAAGCAAATTGAACATGCAACTGAAGGTGTAGGCACAGTGTTGAAACAGACTGTAATAGTAACCCAACTTCAACAATCGATGAGTAATGATGCAGAAGCTAACACCTTCAGAGTTGTTGATGAGGTGGGCCATTTCAAAGATGATATTCTCCAAACCCTATCTGTAGAAGTCAGAAAGGGGGAGGAAAATATAGTAGCTCAAATGACAGACTTGATTGAAAGCTCCGTATCTGCTCTTCAAAGCTCATGGAAATCTCAGTTTGAGCAGTTCTCTTCCAGGATGCTGAAGCAAGTTGCTGATATTAATGCTTATTCCTTCAAAACAGCAACGTGGCTTCATAATCAGATTTTTCCTGAGTTAGCAATTGATCCAGATGTTCCTGTTCCTCGGTTTTCTCCAAGGCCAGAAGAACTACTTGGAAAGGCTCCTATTGTTGAAGAACAATCAGATAGGGTTGGGACCACAAGATAAAGAATGTTTGGTGAAGGTCCTTCTGCTAGTCGATCTGTTCCAAGTTCTAGCTCTACAGGTCAGTACAAAGCTAAGGTTGAGAAGAGTTTTCCAGAAATCTGGAGCCCAGTCTCAAAAGACATTATTCTTGAAACCTATAAGTTAGTTCATGAAGGTAAAATGGATAGATCTGAATGCTACAGCTCTCAAGAATGGGAAAAACATGAGACAGCTCAAAGGAAGAGAAGGATTCATTTCAGGGCTTTTGGTTATAATAATGCTGATGCTCCGGATCCACCTCCGTTTTACCATCCCAAGCCTTATGCTTATTTCTCCAGACAAGAAGAAAAGATGAAAAGAAGATCTTGAAGGATAGTGCTGATGCTGTCAAGACATATTCTACTTTGGTTCTGATTTTGTTGAACATCAAGTCTTCTTAACAATTCAATTTAGACATATATATATAATTGTTGATTTGATGTTCTCTACTTATTCATTTTCATATCATTGTGTAGTGTAGCATATTTGTTCTATATTGTTGTAATTCAACTTAGTATATAGGGTTCTGACTTCTACAAATAGGGGGAGATTGTTGGAAATTGTAATCACAATTACCTTGATTTGTGAGAAGTCACCCTTAAACTAAGATTGAATTGCATTTGTATTTGATATGCTCTTCCAGTATTGTCTTGCAGATTATCATTGCTAAGTGTAACTCAATGTCAGGTCACAATGGGTCTGCAAACACAGTTTCATACAATGTAATTCTTCATTATATGAAACATGGTGATGACTCATGTGTGATCTCTCTATTGGGGTACACTTCATTTTCAAGACTATTGAAGACTTTGGAGTGCGGTTGAAGCAAGTGTTCAAGAGAAGAAAAGAAAATTGTTGAAAACAATTTTTCTAAGGACATGTCTCGAGAGATCAAGTATGTCTCGAGAGTTCTGACATGTCTCGAGAGGCAAGTTCTTTGGATCTCGGTATTTCTGTTCTTGATGTCTCGAGAGATCAAGCATGTCTCGGAAGACCTTTGTCCGAAATCGTTGTAATGTCTCGAGAGATCATCGAGTTCTCGAGACATCTCCTTCCTGCTCTCTTTGCTTCATATTTCGAGAGATCCCTCTTGTCTCGAGAGAACCCTTATGTCTCGAGAATTCTGTTCGAAATATTATCTAATTTGTTTTCTCTGTTCTTATCGTTTCGTAAACGCTCTCTCCCAATCCTAACGGCTATATGGAGTGCATTTAAGGTCGATTTAATCCTTAATTGCTTCCCTCTATATATAGGATCGCTCTTGAGTTTTTAATAACAAGTTTTCAAATCGTTCTCAAACCCTAATTTCTCTCCCGATCAAAAAGAACGAGAAAAGCGCCGCCTCGCCGTCGTCTACGATTGGAGATCGATCTACTCATTGGAGTTGCCGATTTCTATCAAGAAGGATTCGATTGATCCGTGTTCTGATTCTACAATCTCTATTGGATCGTTTCGGATTGCCAAAGTCAGATTTGAAGGATCGTTGTTCTTCCTCATCGTTCTCAAAAGCTATTCAAGAAGAAGGAAGAAAACGCCTCTGTTATTCAGATCTGGTATCTCATTGTTCAAAACCTTTTATCATCTATTGTAGGAGTTGTTTTCTCCGAGTTGTAGGAGAGGTTGTTCTCCGAGTTGTAGGAGAAGGTTTTCTCCGAGTTGTAAGAGAGATTCTCTCTGAGTTTGTAGGAGTTTGACTCCGAGACTGTAGGATCGTTCTTGATCTGAGATTTAGTGAGTAGTCAAGTCTAGCTGTGGTGCTAGATTGGTGAGGCCGGCAGTGGAGTACCCAAGTACGGGGAACCACTATAAATTCCTGGTGTTATCTGTGGCTGTGATTTATTTTGTGTGATGTGCTTTACGCTTATTTTTTAATTCCGCAAAAGACGTAGAGATCACCTATTCACCCCCTCTAGGTGATTTAGGTAGGCAACTAGATACTTCACAGTCATCCTCATGTTTTCTTTTTTTTTCACCTCCAGTTGATTGTTAGTTTAATCGCCCTATTGTTGCCCAAAGTATAATGGTCCATTATTCTACTCTACATCTTCTGTTTTTTATTGTTCTGCCAATTGTTCCTATAAATTAGAAGTGTCTTCACATTGCTCCTGTAATTTCAAGGATCCAGTTTGTTGGATTATAGTTTTTTTTTTATGCCTTAAATGTTCTGAGAGATATGGTTTTGGTAAAAAGATTAAATTGTAATATTTGGTTGTATTGTTTTAGTCTATTGTATGATTGTCTGGAGAGAGGATAATGAGGTTTTGTGGAATTTGTGTTCGGGTGTACTACATCAATGGTTACAGAACAAAAACCTATTCATAATCCTCTTACTTGGAGTTCTGATTATCCTTTGTTATGGTCCCACATGATCCATTGTTGTACGATTAATTAAGGCAATTGTTAACCGCAACTCGACTTGTCGCACCCCAATGTTAGCCACAGCCCGAAAAATTTAAAAATGTTAACCGCAACCCAATACTTAGCTTGCCGCACCTTGTTGTTAACCTGTACATCAATCTTTTTTGGCATGGAAATTTTTCTCCACGCCAAAAGTTTGAGCTAAGTGGACTTCCCCATCCCGTTGGGACCGACGAGGCCATACCATTTCTCATGGGAGATCTTCAATGAGGCGTTCTTGAGTAGCAAGAGAAAGGGGGAGAGAGAGAGTGGAAGCGTGAGAAAGGGGAGAGAGAGAGAAAGTGAGAGAAAGGAGAGGGCAAAACTAGAATGAATCTAGACAGATCAAATAAACTCTGCCATAACTACTTCAGTTTCAAATTAAATATCTAGACTGAACGATTTGCTAAGAGAAGAATCATGGATCCTACCATATGAACATGGAAGGGGAAAGTGAATGTGACGGTGAAGAAGAGGTTTCCATTTAATGCCCGCTAGCAGCTGGTAGCGGAGCAGCAGCGGACAACCCTATTTGAGCTTCTAAAACAGAGGAAATCGGGGACTGAAATAGCAGGCTGCCAGCGACTCCATTCACATCATCCCAAAAAAACTCCCTGGACACCAAGTGCTGAACCACGCCTCATCCGCATCACTCCACACAAAATCCGTCCCCATCGAGCTCTATGCAGCTACATCCAATCTCACGTCGAACACCTGCTCCTCCGCAGGAGAGCTTTCGTTGTTGGTCAAAACTTCCTTCTGTGATTCCTCCAGTGGTGGAGGATGAAGAAGACGAAGAGCAGGAAAGCCCTTCCTTGTTTCTCTTGTCGATGAATAGGTTGGGAAGTTGAGCCGCGCATTCTCACCGCGGAGGTTGAACGCCTCCCGGTCGTAAGCAACTGCAGTATCCTCGACGGTGTCGAAGGTTCCGAGCCAGAGCCGCGTGCGGTTCTTCGGAAGGTGGATCTCCGCCACCCACTTCCCCCAATGTCGTTCTCAGGTAGGAAAATCTAGACTACGCAAAGATGAAAGAAAACGAGACACTTTAGGGTTTTAAGTTTTGGGTTGCAGTTAAACACAAAAAAAGAAGTGTTTTTAAAATTTTAGAGTGCGGATAGCCAAAGACGGGTTGCAGTTAACAATCACCTTAATTAAATGTCACGTAGCTATCGTAGCATGTCGTGTTTTGTATTTTTATATTCATGTGTGTTGTATTTGGTCCAAGTATGTGGACCTCATCATAAAGTATCAGCGTGTATCGTCTATTTAAAGAAACATTTGGTCATGGAATGGGTAAGCAATAATTATTTCAATAGTTCTCTATTTCTCCTCTTTTCTTTTCTCAGCCCCTTTTTGATTCTTGCTCTAAGGCAACATGAGGTTGATTCAGACTCCCTCGTCGCATCTCGTAGGTCAAGCTCAACACCTTTGAACGACTTCCCATGTATATATGGCACATTACGGTAGGTCCGTAGCATTCTCATGGGTTGACTAATATTAAACGAAATGGAATAAATTATCTTCTGAGAGCTCAAATTTTTTGCATGTTTATTGGGGGTTATATATGATTGGACTTACAGTAGAGAGCTTGTATAGATTAGGTTGACTTGATGGCCTTCTTGGCTTACATCCCGAGAAGGCCAATGGATTGAGGCTTACATCCCGAGAAGGCCCAATGAAGGGAGTAAACATGATCAAACTTAGGCCCTTGAATTACATGCTTTGTCAACCTAGTTGACATTACATAGGTTTTGAATTGTGCCTTTTCATGAATATAAAGGTGGCAACTTGATCATCACCCTTAGATCACTAGGAGAAATTAAGATAAGACTTGGGTCCTAATGTTCTTGATCAATTGGGTTGACACTAAAGTGTGTATTAGTTAAATCCTTGGAGGTACTTAGATAATTTGGAGCTTAAAGTAACTTCTTTGGTGATTAGACACTCTAAGGAAAGCATTATAACCATTACAGGTCATTTGAGGGTTTACCGGAACCCAAATATAAGTGCAGGACCATTTGGAAGCTTGGAGTGCGTTCACACTCTTTTGAAGGCATTAACACATTGATTAATGATCAAGCACGGTAACACATTAATGGGCAAACATTTATGGGGAACATGACTCCAAAGGCCTACATGACAATCGGAGCCATCCATTTTGTATGGATCAACGATCTATGATTTTTTTTTTTATGTATTTTGAGGGGCGCCGTGATCGAAGAATCATGAATCATCCATAATGGCCCCTTAGTTACAAGTAGGGATAGGAAACTCATTAAGAAGGTATTGAAAGTTTGAATGGAAGTTCTCCTTTTGATCACCAGGAGCCGAAGCCAGAATCCTAGCGCGAAGCTCAGAGTTATCCCTCCCTCCCCCTTCACTAGCCAGGAACCCCTCTTTCCCTCTTGTCCCCATTAACCGGCCTCCCCACCACCTCTAACAATCCATTACCACATCCACCTCTTCAATCCCCACATTTTCAATTTTCCAGTGATCACTACCACCACCTCCGATGACCACCACCACCACCGGCGACCACCTACGACCACCCTTGACCGGCCAACCATCTCCTCACTACTCTACTACCCCCAAACCACCTCCTCACTACCCACTATCCCATTATCTCCATTTCCTAAAATTAGGCCCACCCTCCTAAATTCTCCCTTAACCTTCCACTCCTCAATGTCCTCATCTCCTAATACGGGCTAGCAGTATTAAGATCTAAAAATAGGGAACACAAATTTGCAATGCATAAAAGTAAACACTAATACATGACAAAATACATGTCAAGCACCCGAAGGCTAGGTCCTCCAAAGTACTTCCCTCTCCAAAGAGAGACTCAAAGACTAACACTCCAAGATAATCCCATAGAACCTAAGGGACTCCTTATATAGATGGAGACCCCAACATGACAAAATACATAAAGACATGTGTGCATCAATACACTCATCCTGAAAAAGCGACCCTGTCCCCAAGGTCGAGCCGGGAAGGGTCCCATAGGCGCGTCAGCGATACTCGGGTGGCTCCTCTGGTGGGTGTATCAAATGAAACATCAGAAGTTTAGAGGCGTCGTGGCGGGTTGGTTGCTGAAAAGTTGTGGTACATGTGACTGAAATGGGCGCAGAACTCGGCATGGGACTGTCTGAGAGGTGAAGCAATGTCATGCCCGCAAAATAACTCATCCTCAAGGTCGGGCGAGGTGCACGCCAGTTGGGCCAGGGCCTCGATCGGAGGTCGGATCCTAGGATTGATGGTGGGAATCCATCCAGATCCTAAACGAAGGTCGTGGGGCCGTACATTTGGTAGAGGAGTAGGTAGTGATGATTTGGAAGGAAACCCGATGGGAAGTCTGGTCGAAGTGGGAGAGTGACAAGACGTGAGGGTAGGGTAACAGTGAGCTCGAGAGATTTTGGAAAAGAGGAGTTGGGAGAAAAGAGAGC
This sequence comes from Dactylorhiza incarnata, assembly GCA_033032865.1. Classification (NCBI taxonomy): domain Eukaryota; kingdom Viridiplantae; phylum Streptophyta; class Magnoliopsida; order Asparagales; family Orchidaceae; genus Dactylorhiza; species Dactylorhiza incarnata. The sequence continues at coordinate 27,309 of JAWHQI010002126.1, read as the reverse complement.
TGACAAGCGGGCGGAGGTCTCCAAGAAACGACGGGGAGCAGAAAATCATGTGGCAACGTGTGAAAGGCTGCCGAGCCGCCAAGTGGAGCCTCAGTCACGCAATTGTCGCCAGGAGAGCAGATTGGAGGGGAACCGGTGCAAACCAGAAGATGGGGGGGTATTATATGGGTGCGTGTCGCGGTCGACAGTGGAAGAACGAAGGGGGTGTCGAGAAAGGAGGAAGTGATGAGAATTTTCATTGCAAAAAACTTTCGTGATGAATGGAATTCGGCGAGCATTTTCGAGGGGTCTAGCGAGTATTTCTACTTCGAGAAACAAACCATTATCCTATCGAAAGATAGAAGTAATAGTCTTTTCTACTTTCAAAACGACGCCGAAAACTCTAAAATTATAAGAAAATGAGTTTTTTGCAGAGCTTTTGGAAGTTTATCCAAACTAATCTTTCGATAAAGGCAAGTATACCTTATCGTGTACAGTATAGGATATTTTTAGAAAATAACAAGGTCGTATAAAAATCTAGGGTCTGTCGAGTACTACTACTTCGAGAAAACGGACAATTGTTCTATCGGAGAAAACTTGAATAAAAACTAACTAAAACTGAAATAAATAAGAAAACAAAAACTTAATAAAAACAAGAAAACAAAACTTGAAATAAAATAAAAACAAGAAAACAAAACTTGAAATAAAATAAAAACAAGAAAACAAAAATTGAAATAAAATAAAAACAAGAAAAAAAAACTTGAAATAAAATAAAAACAAGAAAACAAAACTTGAAATAAAATAAAAACAAGAAATTAAAACTTAAAATAAAATAAAAACAATAAAACAAAACTTAAAATAAAATAAAAACAAGAAAATAAAACTTAAAATAAAATAAAAACAAGAAAACAAAACTTAAAATAAAATAAAAACAAGAAAACAAACTTAAAATAAAATAAAAACAAGAAAACAAAACTTAAAATAAAATAAAAAAACGAAAGCAAAACTTAAAATAAAACGCGCTTTGAAATGAAAATAAACGAAAACTTATCATCTTCCTAATCTATGCCTTGACCATGGGGATTCTAGTACTCGCTTTACGAGGTGAGTCCCGTTATAGGATCCTACTCCTATCCGGAAGATCCACGTCATCCTCTCCCGAGGGTTGCGTTCTTCTCCTTTTATTCCTGAGTGATCGATTCGTACCCACGAGCCTCTCGGCTAACTAGAGTGCGAAAATTGTTATCGAGATTCACAACTGGAATATGAACTCGATACATTATTTCATGAATAATTCGAAGGAAGATAAGAACAAAAATAAGGAGGACGAATAAATTCAAATCGAAGCGCGAAAATAAAAGATAACTAGATCCACATCATCCTCTCCCGAGGGATTCTAGTACTCTCTTTACGAGGTGAGTCCCGTTATAGGATCCTACTCCTATCCGGAAGATCCACATCATCCTCTCCCGAGGGTTGCGTTCTTCTCCTTTTATTAAATAAGACATAAATTTTTCTCATTTTATTATTAATTTCATTATTAGTAGCTAGGCAAAAATCTTTAAGTCTAAGTCTTGAATTGAAATTAAATAATTAAAAGACAGAAGTGCAATCTCTACCCAAATAGGTAGAGGGGAAATAAATACGTGAGCGAGTTCTACCCAAACGGATAGACGGAAAATAAATGCATTGCAATAAATTAAAACTAAGTTATTAAAGGAAATTGCATAAGCTATTAATAATGAAACTAAGACAAAAACAAGGAAATGAAAATGAAAAGAAATTGAAACCTCAACTATAAATGAAAATGCGTAAAATTGAATGCACAAAAAAGGAGACATTACATAATTAAAACTAAGCTTTTGTATTAATTAAAATGTGACATTACAAGAAATGAAACTATGCAAAAAAGAAATTACAACACTTAATTAAAAATTACATAAAAAGAAAAACTAAAAAGAAAATAAAAAAAAAAGTGGAAAAGATGATGCAAGATCACCCAAAAAGGGCAATCCAAGAGAGAGAATAAGTGAGGGGGTAGGCCTCTATTTATAGAGAAATCTTGGCGTGTTGGGGAAGCTGAGTCTGCGGTTAGAATTTTCTGGAAGCTTCTGGAAGCATCTGGCTTGTTGGTGAAGCTGGGTCTGCGGTTAGATTTCTCTGGAAGCTTCTAGCTTGTTGGGGAAGCTGGGTCTGCGGCTAAAAGAATGATGGGTTGCAGATTTGAGGTGTGCTGATAGCTGGAGGCTATTCACGTGGAGGCTGGACTACATGGCAGCTGGGGTGCGATTAGAAGAATGACGGGCTGGCAAAAATTGTTGCTGGCAGGTTGGAGTTGGGTGGTGTGCGGATAGAATCTTGCAGCTGGCGGCGGGTAAAACGTGCAGGTCTGCGGATAGCAGACACGTGGAGGCTGCTAGAGAAATCAGGCAAAAATTGCGTTGGCGCTGAGGTTCGATCCCGCAACCAGAAGATTGCACACCAAGACACCAATCCACCAGGCTAACAACATTTATCTGTATAAGATTGAAATATATTAAATATATAATATTCTTAAACGCATTTATTAAATAATAACAAAATATTTTAATTAACTAATATAGTATTAGATTTTTAATTATTATTATTATTGTTATGCATATATATATTTTTTTATTGTTATTATTATTATGCATATATATACATAAATATTTATTATAGCAAGACGGTTCAACCCCGGTCAGATCGGTCAAACCGGTCAAACCTTGAACCTTGGAACAAACCATAATTTAATTAAAGTAGCATTTAGAGAATAAAAATAAAAACAAACTAATTATAGAATAAAATTCAAAACAAACTATTTATTCAATAATTTACATAAGAAATTTATAATTTTAATTAAAACTATATTAAACTATACTAAAAATACGTATAACTTAGTATTCATCAGGAAGAGACATCGATTCCAATGGTTGAAGACTCACTGAGGGGTGATGGTGGGATAGAGGGAAGGGGGGCTCGTCGGGAAGCAAAGAGGCGGGCATGGGTTGTAAGGGGGCATGTGGAAGAAATCGGCGACGAAGCGCAAGCGTCGTCACAAGGAGGTTATTCATAGCAACTTCAATTCGATCGCATCGAGCATGCACTGATTCCGGAAAGAGGGCCATGGCGGAAAGGGAGTGTGAGGGCCAACGGAATGCGGCGTAAGGCTCTGGAGGGTAGCCGGAATATCATAGGAGCCACAGGAAGGCCACCGGAATGTTGCAGGAGCCACAAGAGGGTTGCTGGAATGCTGCATGACGGCAGTCAGAATGCGGAAGGGGTGCAGGAGAGTCGTTGGGAGGTAAAGGGAAGTGTGGGCGGCCGACTGGATGCTGACTAAGACGTTGGAGGACGCGGGAGGCCATTGGGAGGCTGCAGGAGCCGCTGGAGGGGCGGCCCGAAACAGGCGATGCTGGGTGGAAGGAGGGCAGCGAGGGTGAGGAGCGGACGCAGGATGGATCTGGAGAAGGTGGCTAGACCCGGTAGAGGGGGAACGAGCCGCTAGAAGATGCGGCAGAAGGCGTCGTCAAGCGCGGAAGCGGTAGAAGGCGTCGTATAGTCAGTGAGGCGTAGTTGGCAAAGAGGACGTCGATCAGAATCGATGTTGTGTCGTGCGAGGAGAGCAGCGCAGGAGAGGACAGTCATTGAAGACCGGGATCGACAGATCAAGTCACGCGGAATCGAGTTCTAACACCCCTACCTAGTTTAGTAGTAATAAAAAGCTCGATCGGTACTTGTGATAAAAACTAACTAAGCAATGGTAAAAAAAACTGGTACATAGAAGGAGAAAATGAAAGTAATAACTAATAACTTACAGTGGAAGTAAAGTATGAAGTTATGGATAAAAAGGTACCTCAATTTCTGATTCACGAGTCAACTAGAATTGAATAAAAACACAAGTCTGAAATATTGAAATCTTAAACATTGTATGATACAATACTTAAGATAATTCCATTACATTAAGTTCATAAATAAATAATACAACAACTGAAATGAAAGATAACTAAATGGAAAGAAAAACAAATGTGGAGGATCGCGGACGCTTATCCTAGGCATATCTCCTCACCGGTGACCCCTGAAAAGAAATGTCTGAAGAAGGGTTAGCCCAACTAGTGAGTAAGAAAGACTACTCCTCCAGTAACACTAACAATACATAATTTACTTATATATAAAAATATGAACATTTGAGTAATTATGCATGCTTATGAATAAACTGACTATAGCTTTATAAGTTCTTTTTTTGTATTGTCGTATTATGAAATCTGTCTCATTATCTGTAATTCTGGTATAACTGATTTTAGTATCCTGAAATCTTACTAAAGTGGGGGTAATTTAATTTCAGATTCCCTTCTTATTAATTTTACGTCGTATGGCTTACTGAACTTAATCTGATTATGGAGTTCAAATGGCGACCCAAAGGTGCCCTGAATTGATGTGTCCTTTGAGTGGAACACGGACTCGCATCTGATTATTTCCAAATCTAGAGATGTGGGTTGTCGACCCCATGTTTGAGGCTCATATGGACTGCTGGACATATGAGTATGAGGTCACTAGTCTGAGTCTTATTACATTCGTTGAGCTTTCGCATTTAGCCTAGTTGCATCTAATATCTTTGATTAATTTTGATCATGCATTAAGATGTTCATTTTTATGCTCTGAGTTGAATGTCGAATTAATTAAATTAATTAACATTTAATAATTATCTATAGACTACATGTAGCATGATTTCATAAGTATTTTGTATTCATTTATTAACAAGTTAACATGCATTTAAACGATAGGTAAGTACTTCTATATTTTACAAGGTTTTCTTGAGCGAATTAGGTAATTGATTTATAATTGGTGATATTTCTAGCAAAGAGGAGTCGAATTTCTTACTTAAGTGTTGCGACGCTCGTAGAGGCGGCATGTTTTCTCTGGATTATGTTGAATTCTTCCCAGTTAAATTCCTTCTTGCTCCTAGAGTTACATTCCTCCTTGCTCCTACAGTTACGATGAACACTCATTAATAATAAATTGACAATGTGACGGATATCTAACACAGAAATAAATACTGGATTGTCACTTACCCGAATCAAGCATGATTATCCTACGACGAGGCTGAAACAAAGTTAATGAGCTTTCACCGATTTACTTTCTAAGAGTGCAACATGAAATCTAAAATACTCGAAAGCCAGAAATATAATTTGCATGCTAAAGAAGCAATTTTCTGGATATCTCTTCTTTCGGAAGTAGAGATCTAGCAGTTATCAGGCCAGAACGATGAGGAAATCAATTACTTGCACGATTAGAGGTTTACCTTTGATTTGGAAGAGGGAATAACCACTTTTAACGTTGGCCGAATGTACAATGGGGGAGAAAATTGATTGAAATCAATGAATCGAGACAACTGTGGCCGAAAAAGGAACAGTCGGCCATTACATGTTGAAGGAGAATGTTAGGGAAGGTCAATCTGGGACTGGAATCAACAGAGCAACACCAGAACACCAACGTCTAAGTTGTCAAGAGCTACTAAAATTTCTGCAGGACTTGTAGGTCTAATGTCTGAAACTGAGAAATATGGGTGGAAAGAAACATAGAACACCAGGAAGAAATTGTTTTTGACGATTATTGGCAAAGGAGTAGTCGATCACTGACTGGGAGGGTTCAGTCGACTGTCTAGGGCACTGGAGAAGAGACCTATGTGGCCTGCTGATGCCGCCTTCAACAGGGGGAAGGCCTAATGTGCTCGACGGTGGAGAAGATGGCGTCGTCGACTTCAACGGGAGGAATCGAAAGCCCTAAAGTCATACGGAGGAGGCACACTGGGAGCGTTTACGTGAGAAGGGGCTTGAGGCGGTTTTCTCCTCTTGTCGTGCGCTCGACTGGGAGAGAAATTAAAGGCGCGGTTTGGAATGAAAGGTCGTGGGTGGGAGAAAACCGTAGCTCGCGAATTTGATTGCGGGGGAAATAATTCGCTCCTCCTAAATTACCAACTTGGTCACCGTAAATTAAATCTTTCTAAATTAGTATGTTTCACCCTTTCGAATTTCAAATTGATCCGAAATTATAAAACGTAATAATTTTCTTATTTCATTGCCGAGAAAATGTAAAATTAAATTAATCACTTTGATCATACAGCAACGCTCACGATATTTACTCGCGCTAAAATCCTGAAATGAAGATTATCTTGGTATTTAAAATACGGATGTTACATCGAGAAGCGCTGGAGCGAACGATGGAGCCGAGCGGTGCGGGCTGGAACAAGGATTCAGATTTAATTAAGGTTTCGGTGGAAACCCTAAAGGAGCGACAGGTCGGACCAATTGATACGGGCTAGCTGTATCAAGATCTAAAAATAAGTAACATAAATTTGCAATGCATAAAAGTAAACACTGTTACAATCGAGAGACAAGCACTCGCCAAGCACCCGGAGGCTGGGTCCTCCAAAGTACTTCCCTCTCCAAAGAGAGACTCAAAGACTAACACTCTAAGAAAATCCCTCACAGCCTAAGAGGCTCCTTATATAGATGGAGGCTACACTACATGACAAAATACATAAAGACACGTGTGTATCATCTCAACTCATGCCAACACCCTCTCCACATTCAAACCAAGTCCCCCACCCCCACTCATTCCCCTAGCCGGCCACCTCCTCTCATCTTCCACGCCCGACCCCCACCACCCCACCCCACCCCCACTCCCACCCCCTTTCTCCTGTATACTACAATTTCTTCTGGAATTAAAGTTCAGCCACTGGAACTTCAATCCAGCCCGTCCGCACTCCAGCAGTTGGCCTGCACCCAAAATCCCGTCATTTCCCCTACAACCAGCAACTGTACAACATTTCTGGGTTCTCCACACAGCAGGCAGCCTCCTCCAGTCCCCCATCACCTCCAGTCAGTCTCCGGCCACCCCAAACAGCCTTCTCAACCATTTTCCCCTCCACCTACAGCAACTATCCCCCTCCCAGCCACACTTCAGCTCACGGTGAGCCTATTTCCTCCCACAAGCTCCAATTTGGTTTCAAAAGCCTCCACACCTCTCGTTTCATAGCCCAGGTAGCACTGTTCAACATCCAAGTGCCTGCTTCCTACAGCTAGGCCCTCTTCTAGGGCAGTTATCCATTCAGAGTTGCTGGAATCAGGGATTCCTGCAGCCCAGCAGCACCACCACCTTCAGCACCGTCGCCAGCTTCAGCAATACCATCTTTGGTTCCATCGTCAACATCGGCTTCAGTAATACGTCTCCAGCCTCCGCGGCAGTAGTACCCTCGGATCCATTCGATGTTCTTAAAAGAATCCTAGGCCACGAGATCACGACAACATCAAAGCAACAGGGATTCACCTCACCTTCAAACGAAAGCACGATCATCTTCATTCATGGAGATGAATAATTTCAAGGCGGGGGAAATTGATGGGGATCATGACTACAACGTCCGACATGACAATCAGAGCCGTCCATTTTGTGCGGATCGAAGATCTATGATTTTTAGTTGTTTTTTTATAATTTTCTGATTTTTATTTTATGTACTTTTGGGGTCGTGAAGATCGGAAAATCACGACCGTCCATGATGGACAAAAGGCTATAAGTAGGGATAGAATGCTCATTTAGAACGTATTGAAAGTTTGAGTGAAAGTTCTCTTTTTGATCACCCGATGTTAACGTTGGAATCCTAACGTGAAGCTTGGAGTTATCCCTCCCTCCTCTCTAAATCTAGTGGGCCACCCTCCAACTTCACTAGCCAACCACCCCTCTTCCCCCTTAACCACACTAACCGTCCTCTCCACCACCCCTAATATTCCACTACCACATCCACCTCTTCAATCTCCACATTTTCAGTTTTTCGGCGATCGCCGCCGACCACCCTTGGTTGGCCGACCACCTCCCCACTACCCTCATAACCCTCAAATCACCTCCCCACTACTCCACTACCTTACTATCTCATTATCTGTGTTTCCTAAAATTTAGGCTCGCCCCTCCTAAAATCACTCTTAGCCTTCCATTCTCTGCTCCTCACCTCATCTTCACTCAAGCCAACGCCCTCTCCACATCCAAACAAAGCCCCCCCTCCCCAACTCATTCCCTTAGCCGTCCACCTCCTCTCAACTCTCACCCCCCCTTCTGACACGAAAGTTACAGCTGCCGCTAGAATTGAAATTCCAGGCACTGGAATTTCAATCCAGCCCTTGCCTACACTCCAACTGCCAGCCTGCACCAAAAATCCCGTCATTTCCCCTACAACCAGTCACTGTCCAACACTCATTCTGGGTTCTCCACACTGCAGGCAACCTCCTCCTGTCCCCGTCACCTCCAACCAGCCTCTGGCCACCCCAAACAGCATCCTCGACCCTTTTCCCCTCCACCTACAGCAACTATCCCCCTCCAGCTACCCTTCAACTCACGGTGAACCTATTTCCCTCCCGCAAGCTCCACTTTGGTTTCAAAATCCTCTACACCTCTCGTTTCTGAGCCCAGGTAGCATTGTTCAGCATCTAAGTGTTTGCTTCCTGCAATCAGGCCTTCTTCCAGTGTGTTATCCTCTCCCACCTCCTGCTCGTGGGAAACGTTCAGGCTCTCGGGGAAGGGGTCATGGTGGCCGACCACGTCCAAAGTGTTCCTTCTGTGGTAGGGATGGAAACCTCGAGGCGACCCGCTACAGCAAACATGGCCTTCCTCCTCGTCCAACTGCTTTTGTTGCTGCCGACAGTCCTTCTGCCACTCGTGTTGATCTTGAAGATGTCCGCCTCCAGCTCCAGCAACTCCATGGCATACTCAGCCGTCCGCCTGCCTCCGTTGCCTCCGCTGCCTCCATCTCCAATGAAGGTATCGCTTGTCTCTCCACTAGTCCACGTTAGATAGTGGATTCAGGTGCTACTCACCACATCACCTCGCTGAAGCCACCTCTATACTTGAACTCTCCGCATCCTAAATGTTTCACCGTGGCCAATGGCAACACAGTTCTTGTCTCCGACTCTGCTGATATTCTTCTCAATTCCTCTCTCTCTCTCCGCTCGGCTCTTCATGTCCCGGGCTCCCCGTTCAATTTACTTTTTGTCAGTCGTCTCACTACAGATTTGAATTGCTCTGTGACATTCACCTCCTCTTCCTTTCTGATGCAGGATCGACGGACGCAGAGTATCATTGGTAAAGGACGACTGCAAAATGGTCTCTACCTTCTCGATGTTCCCCCCACCATCCTCTCTTCCGTCTCCTCCGTTGATTGGCACCGGCGTCTCAGACATGCTCCTCTTTCAGTCCTCCAGAAGGCTCTTCCAGAGATTTCTCTTACTCCTTTTAGTTGTGATTCATGTATTTTGGACAAACAACACCGTTCATCTTTTTTTTCCTCATTGTACTCGGAGCTCTGCTCCTTTTGTTTAGTACATTCTGATGTTTGGGGCCCGTACAAAATTACGAGTGTCTCTGGTTATCGCTACTTTATCACCTTTATTGATGATTATTCTTGAACGACATGGCTATACTTACTTCGTGATCGCTCTGAGCTTCCTCGTGTGTTCCGCGCGTTCGTCCTTGAGACTCGCACACAGTTTTTCAAACCAATAAAAACCCTCTGAACGGATAACGCTCGCGAATACACTAGTCATGAATTTGTTAACCTCTGCTCTGAATTTGGGATTATTCATCAAACATCGTGTGCCTATACCCCCCAAGAAAACGGCATTGCAGAACACAAAAATAGACATCTTCTCGATGTTGCTCGCTCCATCATGATTCAAATGCAGGTAACCAAGGCTTATTAGAACTTTGCGCTGTTAACGGCATGCTACCTCATCAACCGTCTCCCTTCCTCCATCCTTCAAAATGCTACTCCGTTCAGTCTCCTCTTCCCCTCTACTCCACCATTCTCTCCCACCCCTCGCATTTTTGGTTGTACCTGCTACGTTCACTTGGTCCGTCCACAGAAAAGTTGGAACCATGAACAGCCAAACACATGTTCGTTGGTTACTCCCGTACTCAGAAAGGATTTGTCTACTACTCTCCTACTACTCGTAAGGTGACGGTCTCGGTTGATGTTACCTTTCGGGAAGATCAACCTTTCTTCTCCGCCCAAAAACCCACCTCTTCCACCACACTCCTTACCAAGACCTGTAATCCCAGTACCTCTCCACCATCCCTCCCTCCTGTCCCGGCTCCCGCTCCCAACAAGCCTCCTCTTCTCCGTGTCTACACTCGTCGCCTTCCTCGCTCCGTCTCCCCAATGCAGTCGGCTTCTGACCTCTGACACTCTGCAACCTGCTGATCCGACACCGGCCTCCACCGCTCATCCCATGGCGAACTATGTACCTTTACATTGTTTGTCCCCACCGCTACACACCTTTGCTACTTTCTCTATCCTCTATTTCTGTCCCTAACTCTGTGCAGGAGGCCCTCCAACATCCGGGGTGGCGGGCAGCCATGGACGCGAAAATGACAGCTCTCTGGGCTAATCAGACATGGATCTAGTTCCTCTCCCTCCAGGCCAGACGATTGTTGGTTGCAAATGGGTCTTTGTAATCAAGCATGCTCCTGATGGGACAATTGACCGTCTTAAAGCCCGACCGGTGGCTCGTGGCTTCACTCAACAACATGGTTTCGATTATGTGTAAACGTTCTCTCCGGTGGCCAAGCTCAATACGGTTCGTTGTCCTTCTCTCTGTGGATGTGCATCGCCAATGACCTCTCCATCAGCTGGATACCAAGAATGCGTTTTAAACGGCGACCCTACAAGAAACAGTATACATGCAGCAACCTCCCGGGTTTGGAGACCACGGGGAGTCCCTGAGTGTGTCACCTTAAGAAATTCATTTATGGTCTCAACAATCCCCCCGGGCATGGTTTGATAAGTTCAGTAAGGCTGTTCAGAAGGTTGGCTTTACTCAGAGCTCGGCAGACTTCTCTCTGTTCACTCGACATCGAAACTACAGACCCGGTTCTTCTGTTGGTATATGTCGATGACATCCTAATCACAGGAGATGATTCAAAGGGAATACAAGCGGTCAAACAGCATCTTAAATTCCGTTTTTAAACAAAAGATCTGGGGAACCTTCGATACTTCATTGTCCTGGAGATCGCAAGACATCCTGATGGACTTTTTCTCTCACAACGAAAGTACTGTCTCGACCTTCTTTAAGATGCCGGCTATTCTGGATGCAAGCCGATTAACACCCCAATGGATGTCAATCACAAGTTATGTGCACATGCTTCTGATAAAGATCTTCCTCTTCCAAATCCAGAATACTATCGACGACTTGTTGGAAAGCTAATTTACTTAACAGTCACAAGACCAGACATATCTTTTGCAGTTGGGTGGTCAGCCGGTTTATGCATTCTCCTCGGATATCTCATCTACAGGTGTCGAGCGCATCCTGAGATATCTAAAAACAGCCCCTGGTCAAGGGTTGGTATATAAAACCTCTTCTTCTACTCCAACATTGGTTGTATATTCAGATGCAGATTATGCTGGTTCCCCAGACGATCGACGGTCTTACCAGTGGTTTTCTTACCTACTTGGAGGTCACCTTGTGACCTGGTGTAGTAAGAACAAATTGTGGTTGCTCGATCATCAGGTGAAGCTGAATACCGGTAGATGGCATCAGTTGTCTCTGAGCTTACATGGCTTGAAAGTCTCCTCACTGATCTTGGAGTAAAACTTCCTTCACCTGCTACCTTACTATGTGACAGTCAAACTGTTATACACAAAGCTAAGAATCCAGTCTTCCACGAAAGAACGAAACACATTGAAGTAGACTGTCACTTCATTAGGGAAAAAGTTCAAATGAAGAAGCTAGAACTAAAGCATGTTCCAGGCACTGACCAAGTTGTTGATCTTCTCCACTAAAGCTCTATCAAGTACCCTATTTTATCAGTTCCTGTCCAAGATGGGTGTTTACGACTTGTACGCTCCAGCTTGCGGGGGAGTGTTAGAAAAGACCATGTAAAGGCACACGATAAGGCTAATTAGTCTCTTATTGTTTAGTCTCACATCTTGTATAGTGATTCTTTTCTCCATCTCTATCATATATATATATATATATATATGTATTCATACTTTGTATTGTATTATTGAAGCAATATACACAAGGTTCGGTATTTCTCTATAGATACATAAGGTCATTGCAAGTATTTGTACTTCCTAGGCTATGACGAACCACTCCCTGCAATTACAGTCCAACAACCGTGCATTCCCCACTCAAACAATCATCTCCAACCCTTGCCTCTTCCACAGAACCCTTACGCAGTTAATTCCTTCAAATCCCTTACTGATCTCCCGCTCTCCAGAGACTCTTTGCTCTCCAGGAATTTGCCTACTGCCAGTAATCCATCCAGCGCCTACTCCGCATCTAGATTATCCCTGATTCGGTTACTCCTCTTCCCAAAATTGCTCGTGCCAGCCCTTCCATCATCCACATCAATTACCTAGTCATTTCATTCCCCCACCCAGACACCCACAGACCTTCTCCACCCTTCCAGCAGCTTGTCTCCCATTAAGAACCATCATTACAGTTGGCTACCTCCCAGAATTCCAGAAATTGTGCAGAATTACAGTAAAATTGTTGACTAAACCCTTAATCAGCCTCATCCCACCTTTCTGAACTCCAATTACTTGTGTAAGTTATAATTTGAAGTCAATATTGCTTATTGTTGTTTATTTGGTGAACGATCATATGATTTGGGATATTATTTTAGTACTAGTTTTGCACATTAATTGGTCTACTTGCAAGGTTTATTCGTTTACCACTTAATTGAAACATTCTTAATTTTAATTCGACTAACAATTGCTCGCTTATTTAATACTCTAATATCAATTGTGATTGTTTTGCGGATTTCATTATTAAATTATAAATTATTGTTGCTTAATTATTGGACAATGCATCGCATCATTTAGATTTCCCCACGACACTACACTAACACTTAAAGGGCAGCCCAGTGCACAAAGCATCCCCGCGCAGCTAGGGTCCGGGGATGGGTTCCACCAAAAGGGTGAAATGTAGGCAAACCTTACCCTGTATTTTTGCAAGAGGCTGCTTCCAGGACTTGAACCTGTGACCTCAAGGTCACGCGGCAACACTTCAACCAGTGCGCCAAGACACTACACCAACACTTAAGAAAAATTTAGAGGCATATTCAATCGTAGTTTATGAATAATATTTTCATGACAAATCATAAGTTATGAAGATCAGCACTAGAGTATGGGTCACCAGTCGGCGGGGCCCCATTTTTGTATATTCGTGCAGGAGGCGATGATCGAATCGATGATCCGAGACCACGAGCACATCCGGCTCGTCGTTCTATTCTTTTTATGTATTTTATTTTATCTTTTTGGATTTGTTTTGATGTTTTAGGACATCGGGCGTAACAGCTAATCATAGTTGTTCACGTCCGGTGCCCAACCACCCACTCTTGTTATAAATAGGGGTGAAAGCTGTATTTTTAGGGGCATTGTTGTATTTGTGAGTGATTCCAGATCCGGCAATCCTTCGTTGTGCGACGCCGTGAAATCCGGGGTGCGACGTCCCGGCCAATTTTAGTTATTACTTTTCATTCCCCCGTAAACCTTTGTTTACGTGAAGCCTCCCCCCATGCATCCTACGACATCCCCCTCTAACCGCTCTGAACAACCACTTCTCCTTCCTCGCGAGAAAGGACTGTTCATCTTCCGCTCACTCGACGTCGGAAGGAACGAAGCCCTGACTGTACGAGTCTCCATTTCCATCGTTGAACTTCCGCACGAGTCCCATCTCCAACGCAAATCGTTGAGCTTGCTCTTCGTAAGCCTCCTCCTCACTGATTAACCACAAACCTAAGCCGCATCTTCCAGCCTCCCGCACCCTTTTTCCTGTCATGGAACCACCTGCAACATTCGCAAGTCACGACAACCTCCCCTGTCCTCTGTACGCCTTTCTTCAGCCCCTTTTCTCTGTCGTGGAACCACCCGCTGTAAGACCCCCCTCCGGAACACAAAACACGGCCAAGGGGAGTCTTATGCCCAGGACAGCCGCCTTGCGGAAGCGCCAGCTCACGGGCTAGTCACCTCCACAAGACGCCTATCCCGTCGGCTAAACCAACTCAACAGCGCCAACCCATCAATAAACTAAAACAAGAAGCCACAAATAGATATATATAATTCGCATAAGTAAGAGTCCATAACTATACAAAAAGGTAGCTCCAGGAGCTCCTGCAAGAGTACATCAGAGTATCACAAAAGATGCCCAAAGGGCTACAACTCAAAACTACTACTCACGTCTTTCACTGCCGGTACTGTAGGTATCGCTGTCTCCGGCCCTGTCGCCCTGACCTGACTGTCCTCCTCCTGCGCCGTGCGCTGCGGCTCCAGGGCGCACTCCTAAAAAGAGGGACGTAGCAACCGTTAGTCATAAAGACTAAGTGGCTTCACATTCCGCTCCCCCGGCGACTTCCAGGCACCGGGCGGTAGAATTGAATAGAAGCTGCAATATAGCAATAGTATACAAAACAGGTGAAAGGAAGGGTTGTTCATATGTGTCGGTTGTATAAGTACCCAAGTACTTGCAATGGCACTAACAAAGTTGTTCATAAGTATATATAAGTAGTAGCAGCAAGTTATAAATGCAAGTTCTGGTAACAGGAAGCATAAGCAGAGTATCAAAATCGTACTAGTAACAGGACATAGATAAAGTATCACAGAGCTGAATTGAACTTAACTTATAAGATGCCCATACAAGCTTATAAGTTAAGGGTCTGCATATAAAGGTAACTTATCATATAAAGATGCCCATACAAGTTTATATGTTGAGTATCCATTGCTGTGCAATGCAATGATTATGATATGAATGTGGTGCAATGATTATGATATGAATGCGGTGCAATGATTATGATAAGATTTGCTATGCTGCATAGACCTTTAGTTCCCACTTTTCGAGGGTAGCTAACCACTCAGGCGCCCCCCGTCGTGGCCAGACGGTGGCAGTGGCACGGGCTTCGCCACTACTAGGAGGGTATGAACACTCCCGGTCCTAGGCCTATGTACGCATCGACGCACTTGTCATAGCGGAGTCCTTGCGTACTACCCGCATTCCTGCGGGGTCTTCAAGACGCGGAGGGGATCTATTGGGTAGATGGACACCAAGACATTCCAACCCAACCGGTCTGAGTCTAACTGCCGGCTCCTGTCGGTGTCACGACTAGCGAGCCCGTAGACCCGCCACCAACTATCCTCTACCGAGGATCACTACACCACCATGTGTGAAAACCTGCACATTCATACTATCACGTCCTGCCCGTAGGCCCATTCACAACCGGTGCTCACAAGCACTCATCATATTAGCACGTTCTGCCCCGTAGGCTCCGTTCACAACCGGTGCTCACAAGCACTCATCATATTAGCACGTTCTGCCCGTAGGCTCCGTTCACAACCGGTGCTCACAAGCACTTCATGATATTAACACTTTCTGCCCGTAGGCTCCGTCACAACCGGTGTCTCACAAGCACTCATGATATTAGCACGTTCTGCCGTAGGCTCCGTTCACAACCGGTGCTCACAAGCACTCATGATATTAGCACGTTCTGCCCATAGGCTCCGTTCACCACAAGTTCAACCTAGTTGAACTATGCACATTCTTGAGAGTTTACTACCAATACGCATCATCCCATTGTTTATCTAGCGAGGCGATCATTCATAGAAGCACGTCTTCCAAACATGCGCCAAGAGTCCCCAAGATAACGTTCGGGATTTCAAGCATATCTCACATGTCATCGACATTCACCTTCGCACTTAATTTATGGCTCCGCTCTATCACAATGAGATGTTTATCGCATTTGAGGGGTTATCACCAAACCACACTCTTCGTTGGGTGTTCGATCGATGTGCGCATTATTATAAACATGTCGTCAAAGTCTTTATTCCGATTATTCATCGCAACGCCTCATTCCATACATCATGCCATTCGCCCATGCTCCGCCCAATTGACCCGTAAATCTGGGCACTCATTTCCTCATTAAATTGGAGAATATAGATTTTTCTCCAAACAATAGCCACGTCGGCATTCCTAGTATTATTCCCAGAGCGAAGCAAGAGAACGAACTACGGTTGGCGAAATCACAACAAGTACCCTCCCACAACTCATGAAATTCAACAAGGGTCAGCACAATATCATCAATTCGATTTCAACCACTATTAAGAACGTCGGACAAGTATTATAAAAGATATCCCAAGTTTATCGCAATTCAAACTACAACGACGCTGATGAACAAAACTGAGATTCTGGGAGTTCTACTCCACCCCAAATTATGTGCCACCCCATTTTGGAAAGCTAACAAACAAGGGCTACAACATTAGTGTTGAGTCCTAAACCCAGATCCCAGTGGGTCCTACCTAAAATCTGCCCTGAAGTCCACTGCAGAAACCTGGAACAGCAAAAACAGCACGCAGTGGACCCCAACCAGCTTTCTGGACAGTCCACTCGACTGGACTTTTAGAGAGCCTATAGGTCACCCCAGAAAACGTGTAACCTATCGTTGGAAAGCTCTTTCCGAGGGCTACAACTTCCTTGTTGAGTCCAAAGTCTAATTCCACTGGGGTCAAGCCTAAAATTGGCTCAAACCCAGCTGCGCACGATTTTATAATTAACAACCCCAATTAACAGAGGATTAATCCTCATCTTCCCCCAACAAAATTTCATAATTTAAGTCATATATACAGAGCTCCATCTATCCTTCTAACCATATAATTAACTCCTGCTATACCCCAACAAGAAATCCCATAGCAGGGAACTATAATTGATCATATATAAGTATGAGCATATATAAATAAAATCCCATAACAGGGAAAATAAAACCCTTAATCGATTTATCAAGCCCTAGCATTTTTTTTCTCATCGATCTCCCTCCACAGACCACGGCTATGCACCAAATCAGATCCCATCTCAACCTCTTTGGTGAAAAGAAATGATTTCAAGGAACTTCACGGCAAGCTGTGTGCCCTAAATCTGAAGTTCCACGTGGTCAATCTAAGAAAACTCCATTAAAGCTCACATGAGAAGCTCTCTTGAGCAATCATCTCTCCTATTGTAATCTAGGATACTAGCACCAAGGGAGAGGGGTCGGAAGTCACCTGAATCCGGGCCGACGATCGCGGCGGCATGACGGCGCTTGGACGAACTCAACTCTTTCCAAGCTAGCTCTTCTTCCAACGGACGTACGAGCTTCTCCACGAATTTTCTTGGCCAAAACCCTAAGTGGGGTGGGGGAGAGGTGGAGACAGAGAATGAGAAGAGAGGAGGAAGATGGAGTTCTGGGAAGAAGATGATGAAGAAGAAGAAGAAGAAGAAGAAGAGAAAATGAGATGGCTCGGCCCCTTTCTTTTTGGTTTGCATTAATAGCCTTGGAACCCCAAAGTTAGCTGTCAGCTACTTATTGGACAGTAAATCCACTGTTGGCCTCAAATAATCATAAAGAAAAAGCACCCAAGCTTTATCGGGCGACGGGAAGAAAAGGCCCAGAATTCGTCGAGCGCTACTGCCCCCTTCGACGCTCGTCGAACGAAGCCCTTCGACTTTCGTCGAACGCTAATATTCGTCTACCGCTGAACGCCTCCAAATTCGTCGAACGAAAATGGATTTCGTCGAACGGAATACTTCCGTCGATCACCGTTCGGCGATCTTTTCGTCGAACGCCTATATCTTAGTCGAGCGCAAGGATTTAGTGGAACGCTTCCCGTTCGACGTTAGTCGAACGGGAGCAGCAAAGCTTTAGCCGAGCGCTATCATTTTTCATCGATCGTCGATCGGCTGGAATAATATATTTGTCGAGCGCTGCCTAATATTATGTCGATCGCCGAACATATGATTCGTCGAACGCCGTTCGACGATACTTCGTCGACGCCTTTCGTCGAACGCCGTTCGACGAACTTTCGTCGAACGCAGAACCTTCTTCGATCGCAGCTGCAGCTTATATTTCGTCGAAACGATACTATCCTATACTCCGCCGAACGCCGCAATCCCTTCGACGTTAGTCGAACACTTCCCCTTCGACATTCGTCGGACGGCATCCTCCCTTCGACGTTCGTCGAACGAAATCTCAGAAAACCTATTATCTTATTACCCCCATCTCCTACAACAATATTGTTATCACTTTCCCCCAATTAATCCAAATTTGAGCACGCACTGGAAAGCCCAAATCCGACCCAAGTTGAGTCAACACGTCTCCGAGGGGTCTAGCACGAAATGGGATGTTACAAATCCAATAAACGAAGAACAATTTCGTCCCCGAAATTAAAGTTGGGCTTATGGGGACCGAAGATCGGATTACAAAAATTGTTCTTCCGAGCACATACCGAATCTTACCCGTCTCAGGAGAGGGCCACAACTCGTCCTTCCTACCTCACCTCAATTTCTCCCCGGTGTGCTCTCATCATACTCCACGCACTTGGTATCCCAAGTTTTCTCAACCTCAACGAATCAACTTGCTATACCTTTGTCAAAAGCCGTCAGTCAGAGAGCCTAACACGCACGATGTTATCACTCGTACTCTCAACCTTAACCGATCAACATTCTTCGCACCTTGGATCTGAAACATTCTAGGTTCAGTGAACCTGTTACGCACGAGTTTACCACTCGTGCTCCCGCACCAAATCCAGATTCCTCCTCTCAAGGAGTCATGTGTTTTAGATTTGCAAGAGTAAGTTGATTCTTCCAATCTCAGGCATAGTTATCCAAATAACGTGCAGCACCCTTATCGTCATCACTTGAATGTATTCAACAATTTAGCTTTCAAAGAAATCGGCCTCAAGTCAGGCGGGTAGTCTACCAGGTAAGGTATGGGGTCACGCACATGCTTGACACAGCCTAGGTGGCGGCTTCGGAATGAACACCAAACAATAGCCCGGATGGCGGCCTTGGGAATTAACACCCAAAGGGCCCGGACCATCCAGTTGAACGAACTACATTAGCCCGGATGGCGGCTTTGGGAATTAACACCAAAGGGCCCGGACCATCAGTCGAACGAACTACATTAGCCCGGATGGCGGCTTTGGGAATTAACACCAAAGGGCCCGGGACCATCCAGTTGAACGAACTACATTAGCCCGGATGGCGGCTTTGGGAATTAACACAAAGGGCCCGGACCACCCAGTTGAACGAAACTACATTAGCCGGATGGGCGGCTTTGGGAATTAACACCAAAGGGTCCGGACCATCCAGTTGAACGAATTAAACTAGCCCGGATGGCGGCTTTGGAATTAACACCAAAGGGCCCGGACCATCCAGTTGGTCATCTAGCGATGCGAACAGTAATATAACAAAGCTCCCAACATCTTCATTTAACCACCACGTTGCAAAACCTTAGCACTATGAGTGCTACGATTTAAACTAATTATCCTAAATATGTCACTTTAAGCACAACTCTTTGATCAACAATCGAATACGACTCCCACTCAACAATTTCAAGGCGTCCCCCAAAATTTATTGCACAGTCATCTGACCAACCATTGATCATTGAGAGGCACTACAAACACTATCGAGAGAGTTCAAGTTTCCACTTATTAATCCCCATGAGGTTCTAATGATGGAACTCATGCTATGAGGACCTAAGGACTACCACCGAGTCCTTATGTCATCCAAACGCTTGCCTGGATCCGACTAGTGCATAGCCGCACTCAAGGACTTCCAGTCTCAAGTCCTTACCATCACATCAGGATGTATTCATATCTTCCAAAAACATACGTCAAGAGTTTCCCAATATAGTGTTCATGATTTCAACCATTCTGCTTACGGCGGGTTAATTATTCAGAGATCACAAGCTTCCGAGGTTAAAATTACAAGGATTTAAAATCCTCAAAAATTCCAAGACGGTACCTCTCTAGCCCAATAAACGAAGAGATAAGCCCCCATATCTCTTCGGCTGATTTTCTTTTTCCCGTAGATAACTACGTTCATGGCTTCTTCAATCTATGTCGAATACTCATCCAAATTTTTTATTCATCATATATAATCGCCTACATCTCTTTCAAACGAAATGCGCATCTAACAGTTCTACACGGCAGGGGCGACTTCAACGGTAGGCTAACATCAACTATCATTATCATAGCTCATTCCCCAGGTAATCGTATTCGCGTAACCATTTATAAGGAATTATTGAATCAGGGGATTATTTCGAGCGAAAAACCTCCCAAATTTATCACAACAAATAATCCCCCTTTGAACATTTCTGCCAAATTTAAGTCTCACCCATTATTACCATAAATATACACCCAATTCATAAATTTCATTTGGGGTGATCTCAATATCATCGGCATATATCCACCAAACTTTAGGGAAGGGCAATCCTCCAAGCCTATATAGAAGATACTCACCCGAGTCTTTCAAACTTTCATGGGAACGGTTCGTCATCATTATAGTCGTGCACATTCAAGATCTCTTCTACTCCCTGCCATAAGGTATCATTCCAAGATATTCCTTTTTCTCCCGTTTTTACTAATGAAATTGCCCATCGCTCAAGGTCTGACGATACAAGCCGTACCGCTCAAGATGAAGTAAATCCTCAAGAGTCACGACTCTAAGCGTCGTAGAATTGTGACGACTCAATAAGCGACAACACCCCACGACGACATCTACTAGCCCCAATAAACGAAGAAACAAGATCAGCCCCCATACCTCCCGGGCTGAGTTTCTTCCCATTGCCAATACGATACATTCGTCCCAACATGAGCCTTCTTTGGATCCGAATTCTTATCGTATCTTCTCTATATGAAACCTTCTACATAAATAGAAATGTGAGGTATCCACGTAGAGTATAAAAGACATGCTTGGTGGTCTCTCACTAAGCTGGTAATAGACTACAAGCACCAGTCTCATTGAAATTGGCCAAATTTTTTTGTGTAAGGTGATAATATTACTCCATTTCTAGGGTAGAAATCTCAGGGTGTGAGTCTCCAGCATTTACACTTACGTTAAACTCTTCCCTTAGTCACTCAATGTCACTTATTGCTTGGCCCAATCATCCCCAAGATCAGTATAAGGCTAGGATACGTCATGACCTATCCTGCTAAGTCGATCAAAAAGGTGTCATATGCCAACCAACTCTGACTGTTGGAATGGGAAAACAATTACTGTCTCGGGATGAGCAGTATCTATACGTAAGGGTACGAGTTTGGCTAGGTTGGCACTTTCTATAAGAAAAGCGGACATACTTATAGCGAATTACACATGGGCACACCACCGCTTCCGCCTGCATCAGTTTGTCCTAAAACTGATCTAGCTAGCCGGGGTAGCCTAGTGGTCTAATGGACTTCTTTATCTCAGGATCGTTGCAAGCTGATACCATTTGTAAGACCCCCCCTCCCGGAACACAAAACACGGCCGAGGGGAGTCTTATGCGCAGGACAGCCGCCTTGCGGAAGTGCCAGCTCACGGGCTAGTCACCTCCACAAGACGCCTATCCCGCCGGCTAAACCAACTCAACAGCGTCAGCCCATCAATAAACTAAAACAAGAAGCCACAAATAGATATATATAATTCGCATAAGTAAGAGTCCATAACTATACAAAAAGGTAGCTCCAGGAGCTCCTGCAAGAGTACATCAGAGTATCACAAAAGATGCCCAAAGGGCTACAACTCAAAACTACTACTCACGTCTTTCACTGCCGGAACTGTAGGTATCGCTGTCTCCGGCCCTGTCGCCCTGACCTGACTGTCCTCCTCCTGCGTCGTGCGCTGCGGCTCCAGGGCGCACTCCTAAAAAGAGGGACGTAGCAACCGTTAGTCATAAAGACTAAGTGGCTTCACATCCTCTCCCCGGCGACTCCAAGGCACCGGGCGGTAGAATTGAATAGAAGCTGCAATATTAGCAATAGTATATAAAACAGGTGACAGGAAGGGTTGTTCATATGTGTCGGTTGTATAAGTACCCAAGTACTTGCAATGGCACTAACAAAGTTGTTCATAAGTATATATAAGTAGCAGCAGTTATAAATGCAAGTTCTGGTAACAGAAAGCATAAGCAGAGTATCAAAATCGTACTAGTAGCAGGACATAGATAAAGTATCACAGAGCTGAATTGAACTTAACTTATAAGGATGCACATACAAGCTTATAAGTTAAGGGTCTGCATATAAAGGTAACTCATCATATAAAGATGCCCATACAAGTTTATATGTTGAGTATCCATTGCTGTGCAATGCAATGATTATGATATGAATGTGGTGCAATGATTATGATATGAATGCGGTGCAATGATTATGATAAGATTTGCTATGCTGCATAGACCTTTAGTTCCCACTTTTTGAGGGTAGCTAACCACTCAGGCGCCCCCGTCGTGGCCAGACGGTGGCAGTGGCACGGGCTTCGCCACTACTAGGAGGGTATGAACACTACCGGTCCTAGGCCTATGTACGCCTCGACGCTCTTGTTCATAGCGGAGTCCTTGCGTACTACCCGCATTCCTGCGGGGTCTTCAAGACGCGGAGGGGATCTATTGGGTAGATGGACACCAAGACATTCCAACCCAACCGGTCTGAGTCTAACTGCGGCTCCTGTCGGTGTCACGACTAGCGAGCCCGTAGACCCGCCACCAACTATCCTCTACCGAGGATCACTACACCACCATGTGTGAAAACCTGCACATTCATACTATCACGTCCTGCCCGTAGGCCCATTCACAACCGGTGCTCACAAGCACTCATCATATTAGCACGTTCTGCCCGTAGGCTCCGTTCACAACCGGTGCTCACAAGCACTCATGATATTAGCACGTTCTGCCCGTAGGCTCCGTTCACAACCGGTGCTCACAAGCACTCATGATATTAGCACGTTCTGCCCGTAGGCTCCGTTCACAACCGGTGCTCACAAGCACTCATGATATTAGCACGTTCTGCCCGTAGGCTCCGTTCACAACCGGTGCTCACAAGCACTCATGAAATTAGCACGTTCTGCCCGTAGGCTCCGTTCACCACAAGTTCAACCTAGTTGAACTATACACATTCTTGAGAGTTTACTACCAATACGCATCATCCCGTTGTTTATCTAGCGAGGCGATCATTCATAGAAGAACGTCTTCCAAACATGCGCCAAGAGTCCCCAAGATAACGTTCGGGATTTCCAAGCATATCTCACATGTCATCGACATTCACCTCTCGCACTCAATTTACGGCCCGCTCTATCACAATGAGTTGTTTATCGCATTTGAGGGGTTATCACCAAACCACACTCTTCGATGGGTGTTCGATCGATGTGCGCATTATTATAAACATGTCGTCAAAGTCTTTATTCGATTATTCATCGCAACGCCTCATTCCATACATCATGCCATTCGCCCATGCTCCGCCCAATTGACCCGTAAATCTGGGCACTCATTTCCTCATTAAATTGGAGAATATAGATTTTTCTCCAAACAATAGCCACGTCGGCATTCCTAGTTATTTTTCCCAGAGCGAAGCGAGAACGAACTACGGTTGGCGAAATCACAACAAGTACCCTCCACAACTCATGAAATTCAAAAGGGTCAGCACAATATCATCAATTCGATTTCTACCACTATTAAGAGCGTCGGACAAGTATTATAAAAGATATCCCAAGTTTATCCCAATTCAAACTACAACGATGCTGATGAACAAAACTGAGATTCTGGGAGTTCTACTCCACCCCAAATTATGTACCACCCCATTTTGGAAAGCTAACACAAGGGCTACAACATTCGTGTTGAGTCCTAAACCCAAATCCCAGTGGGTCCTACCTAAAATCTGCGCTGAAGTCCACTGCAGAAACCTGGACAGCAAAAACAGCACGCAGTGGACCCCAACCAGCTTTCTGGACAGTCCACTCGACTGGACTTTTAGAGAGCTACAGGTCACCCCAGAAAACGTGTAACCTATCGTTGGAAATCTCTTTCAGAGGGCTACAACTTCCTTGTTGAGCCCAAAGTCTAATTCCAGTGGGGTCAAGCCTACAAATTGGCTCGAACCCAGCTGCGCACGATTTTATAATTAACAACCCAATTAACAGAGGATTAATCCTCATCTTCCCAACAAAATTTCATAATTTAAGTCATATATACAGAGCTTCATCTATCCTTATAACCATATAATTAAACTCCTGCTATACCCCAACAAGAAATCCATAGCAGGGAACTATAATTGATCATATATAAGTATGAGCATATATAAATAAAATCCCATAACAGGGAAACTAAAACTCTTAATCGATTTATCAAGCCCTAGCATTTTTTGTCATCGATCTCCCTCCACAGACCACGGCTATGCACCAAATCAGATCCCATCTCAACCTCTTGGTGAGAAGAAATGATTTCAAGGAACTTCACGGCAAGCGGTGCCCTAAATCTGAAGTTCCACGTGGTCAATCTAAGAAAATCCATTAAAGCTCACATGAGAAGCTCTCTTGAGCTATCATCTCCTATTGTAATCTAGGATACTAGCACCAAGGGAGAGGGGTCGGAAGTCACCTGAATCCGGGCGGACAATCGCGCCGGCATGACGGCGCTTGGACGAACTCAACTCTTTCCAAGCTAGCTCTTCTTCCAACGGACGTACGAGCTTCTCCACGAATTTTCTTGGCCAAAACCCTAAGTGGGGTGGGGGAGAGGTGGAGACAGAGAATGAGAAAGAGAGGGAGGAAGATGGAGTTCTGGGAAGAAGATGATGAAGAAGAAGAAGAAGAGAAAATGAGATGGCTCGGCCCTTTCTTTTTGGTTTGCATTAATAGCCTTGGAACACCAAAGTTAGCTGTCAGCTACTTATTGGACAGTAAATCCACTGTTGGCCTCAAATAATCATAAAGAAAAAGCACCCAAGCTTTATCGGGCGACGGGAAGAAAAGGCCCAGAATTCGTCGAGCGCTACTGCCCCTTCGACGCTCGTCGAACGAAGCCCTTCGACTTTCGTCGAACGCTAATATTCGTCTACCGCTGAACGCCTCCAAATTCGTCGAACGAAAATGGATTTCGTCGAACGGAATACTTCCGTCGATCACCGTTCGGCGATCTTTTCATCGAACGCCTATATCTTAGTCGAGCGCAAGGATTTAGTGGAACGCTTCCCGTTCGAAGTTAGTCGAACGGGAGCAGCAAAGCTTTAGCCGAGCGCTATCATTTTTCATCGATCGTCGATCGGCTGGAATAATATATTGTCGAGCGCTGCCTAATATTACGTCGACCGCCGAACATATGATTCGTCGAACGCCGTTCGACGATACTTCGTCGACGCCTTTCGTCGAACGCCGTTCGACGATACTTCGTCGACGCCTTTCGTCGAACGCCGTTCGACGAACTTTCGTCGAACGCAGAACCTTCTTCGATCACAGCTGCAGCTTATATTTCGTCGAACGATACTATCCTATACTCCGCCGAACGCCGCAATCCCTTCGACGTTCGTCGAACACTTCCCCTTCGACATTCGTCGGACGGCATCCTCCTTCGACGTTCGTCGAACGAAATCTCAGAAAACCTATTATCTTATTACCCCCATCTCCTACAACAATATTGTTATCACTTTCCCCAATTAATCCAAATTTGAGCACGCACTGGAAAGCCCAAATCCGACCCAAGTTGAGTCAACACGTCTCCGAGGGGTCTAGCATGAAATGGGATGTTACACCCGCAAGGCCGTAATCTCCTTTTACTTCCAGTCACTTTCCAGCAACCTTCTATGCTCCATCCAGCAAGCCTACCACCTTCACTGTTCATCTTCTCCCCAACAGAACACCTACCACTATTCTGTAGACCCATCTTCTTCATTTTGATCACATTCCAACATTCCAGTAAGCCCAGTCCAATCCAGAGTCCCTGCAGTCGACTTCATCCACATAGAGTCGTCGTTTGTCGTCACTTGGCCGCCGCCGAGTCTCCATTGTTACGTGAGTATTATTGTATTGTGCTAATTTTTTTATTGAATATGAGGAAATATTTCGTACTTGTTTGGGTGTTTGAATTCTTAGTGTATTTGTTCATTATTGCCTTTGTTCTATAAATCTTAAACGTGGAAATTGTGGTAGATAGCACTTTGTGCGAATGTTAGCATGGATTGCTTGTGCGCCGGAAAACTATTAATCAACTTGAGTTAATTTGCCTTGTTTATAAAAACATCACTGCAAAATTTTATTTCCGGATTAATATTTTAAAAACTCATTTGCATTTCATTTAAGTTGCATATTTGAGTCCACCTTGCATCACGAACACCTAGGGTCATATTAGCGTCAGCACAACCAAGTCCCACGGCCTACCTTGCGTCAATAAGCCTACCCAATCTGATTTAACTAGTAGAATATAGGACGGAACAAAAAAGCATTTTTGGTATAAATATACATATAAAGCATCTTACACAATCTTTTCTGGTTTGTCCTTGCGAGCAAAAAGCGGTGGTACAACCTTCATCACATCCCCATAATCCATGTCATTGTCATCTGCAATTTAATGGATTAATACTATTATGAGAATAAGTGACTTCATAATGATATATCGTCAGTTTACGGTGTCATGATGACTGTTACATTTCTCATGTGAAGTGGCTTGTTCGAGAATATACAAACACAAAAAGTTGACTTGTACAGAATGGTGTAACATCCTGATTCGTACTAGGCCCTATGATGAGATTTAAAACAGTGAAATGAATGGGTGTGCTGATAGCACTTATGGATAAGGGGTGCTGTTATCTAATTCCTTTTTATTAAGCTTGGTGTGCTGTTAGCACAATTCTCAGATTTCGTCTATCTCCGGAATTGAAGCCGTTCGACGAATTCCCTGAATTCGTCGATCTCAGGATTGAGCATTCTGTTCGACGAATTTCCTGGATTCGTCGATCTCAGGGGGGCAGTGTTCGACTAATTTGTCGAACGGGAACCGTTCGACTATGTTATAATAGGAGCGCTCGACTAAGATATAGGCGTTCGACGAAAAGATCGTCGAACGGTGATCGACGGAAGTATTCCGTTCGACGAAATCCATTTTCGTTCGACGAATTTGGAGGCGTTCAGCGGTAGACGAATATTAGCGTTCGACGAAAGTCGAAGGGCTTCGTTCGACGAGCGTCGAAGGGGGCAGCAGCGCTCGACGAATTCTGGGCCTTTTCTCCCGTCGCCTGATAAAGCTTGGGTGCTTATCTTCTTTATGATTATTGGATGGAGTTCCAATGTTTGCCATGGGGAGGGGAGCATTTAATGCTAACCCTCTTTTTCCACTACTCTATCTCTCCCCTTAAAACAAAGGAGATGAGAGCATTCTCATCATTTCATCTCTCCCGAGCATTCATCATTCTTCCCTCCATTTTCTTCCTCTCCCTCTCCTTTCTCTCTCCTCATTTCCCCTCCCACCATAAAAGTTTGGCCAAGGATCCGTGAAGGGTTTTCT
>JAWHQI010002125.1:0-45202 GCA_033032865.1 Dactylorhiza incarnata | reverse complement strand
GTACCCACGCTCAAGCAATTCGTCTAATTGCGATCTGAGTCTTTTAGCTCACGCGGTGCCATGCGGTAAGGAGCTTTAGATATGGGGCGCGTCCCAGGCTCTACATCAATACAAAACTCCACATCTCGATCAGGAGGCATCCCAGGCAATTCGGGGGGGGGGGGGGGGGGGGGGAACACGTCAGGAAACTCCGAAGCAACAGGCACAGACTCGAGTTGAGGAGAGATATCATCTGAGTGCAAAGCATAAACGAAGCAGACAGAACATCCTTGGCTAAGAAGGCGAGTGGCGCGCACAACATAGATTACCTTCAGGTGGCTGCGGGTCTGAACATGAACGCTGTATTCCTTGCCATTAATGCTGAGATTGACCCTCTTCGCCACACAGTCCAGCTTTGCTCGATACGCGACCAACCAATTCATTCCCAGATTACGTCGAACTCTGTCATATCCAGAACTATGAGGTCAGCGACGGCTTGCAATTCTCCAAGCAGGATCGGGCAATTGAGAACGCCTCTGGTTGAGAGATGCAGATGACCGGGTACAGAAATCTCAAAAGGAACCTCAAGTGGTGAAGTATGCCAACTATAAAGGTCCACGATGCGGGGGCGATAAAATAGTGCGATGCACCGGAGTCAAATAAGATTTACATCCACTTATTCTTGACCCTAAAATTTCCTAAAAAGGAAAAAATAAACGCATAACAAGTTTGTTCGACTAAGGCAAGTCAGATTTAAGAATGTAGAAAAATTTAAAATTCTACACAAAACATACCAGAGATGACGTCGGTAGATGCGAGCGCCTCACCCTGAGTGACGATGTTCAAACACAGCTCTGCCCTGAGCTCCAGGGATAACTTGCAGAGGCTGAGGGGATCGGGCTCTCCTTTATGGGACAGTCGAGCATTAGGTGCCCAACCTGCCCACATTTGAAACAAGCCTTCTGCTTGCGGCGGCAGTCCTTTGCCAAGTGGCCTGGCCTCTTGCAGAAAGTACAGACGGAGGCAGCAGAGAGGCAAGCGTCATCTGAGGTTGCTGCGCAGGAGTAACCATCTTCTGCTTCTTCAGGAGGAGCGGCAGACTTGGGCGACATGGCCCACCTTGTGGCAGAAGGCACACACTTCTTTGGACCTGGGGCCTTGTTGCTGAGCTGGAGCATCCTTGCGCTTGAGGTCGGATGCAGCGACATTGCTTGTTCCATGCTGGGCTTTCTGGCAAAACGATCCAACTAAATAGCTTCCACCAGCAAGGCGGCTCCCACGGTCTCCGCGTAGGTGGTGGCGCCATGAGCTACCACAAGCTGGCGGAAGTCATGACGGAGCCCTTCACGAAACGACTGATCTTTTTGTCTTCATCCGGCACGAACTCCGCAGCAAGGAGGGAAAGGCGGGAGAACTCTCTCGCATACTCGGTCTCTGTCCTACCAGTCTGCTGAAGGGACAGGAACTTCTCAGCTAACTTGTCCCGCTCCACGGAAGAGAGGAAGTTCTCCATAAGAGCATCCTTGAACTGTCTCCAAGATAAGGTGGTAGAATCGGGGAGGCTGCGGCGCTGGAGCCACCAAGTATAAGCATCCTCAGACAATTGATAGGCCGCAAGGAGGACCTTCTGGGTCTCGGGAACTCCAGCATACTCAAAATGCTTCTCCATCTGGGAGATCCATTCAGTGATCACGAAGTTGTCTCGATTGCCATCGAAAGACGGCGGATTCAGCCTCTTGAATGCAAGAGTATCTGCCATTGCCACGGGCGGGGCAGTCAGGCTTGACACGAGCGGGGGCACCAAGGTGACGGCAGGCGAGCCGGTCCCAGAATCAGTTGCAGGAAGGGTGGCTCCAGGAGGGGCTGTAGTGTTAGTAACTACCGTCCCTACACTTTCGGAACCATGGGCTGGATCAGGAGTTTGACGATCCTCTTCCAGACAAGTGAGACGTTCCAGAATCTGCCTCATCAGCTGGGCAGTGGCATCTCCAGATGTTCCTCCCGCTGAAGAGGTAGCCCGCTTGCGTTGCGATCGCTTCGAAGCCATCTAGAAAGAAACACAAAAGAGACAAGTAAGAGAAACAACCAGGCTAAGCTTAGAGGATTGAGACCACAAGTTCTAGCATTCTAATACTGTTGAATACGTAAATCATGTAATAGTTACAACATTTTCAGTGGACAACTCTAGGTGGTAGTCATGCAAGTGCAAATGCGATGATAAGATCGCGTGTGATAGAAGAATGATTTGAAAAAAATCCATGTGTGTACAATCGTCATCTGTTGCTCTCAGCTTAACACTCGTGCAATGAGTTAAGTCATGTTTGCAATGTATTTATGCCTACAATACATCCTTAAGAATGTTCATGAATGGATATGCATGCCATGTTAAGCGCCCATATCACTTAACATGTCACGCGCATGATGATTCTAATGTCAGCGCACTTGAAAATATTAAACCGCCCATACATTTAATATCCGCAAGCGGTGTATATTCTAGTGGAAATTCATATGCATATAAATGTTAAGTTTGCCCATACTCCCTTAACATTTGTACGCATACTACTCATGCTTATGAGTGAGTGTGTGCGTGTTTCAGCCTCGAACAACAGACAACGACAAAGTGAGTGAGGAAATGATGCATGCACGTATATTTACATAATAGATTCAAAATATATGAAAATTTTAAAATACTTTATCTTTAGATGCTCAACCTAGCTCTGATACCAACTGTCACGACCCGTCTCGACAAGAGTCAGAGCGCACTTCGGGCGGGCCGTGATGCCACAGGCTATGAGCGAACAGGAAACCATGCCTGCTAAGGCGGAAACAGAAATGCTACAAAAGTTTTGGATTTATTACTTTTGAAAAGAATTTAGTGTAATTTATAAATATGCGGAAGCCGAAATGAAAGATTAAAGCTCATGTATTTATAAATAAACAAAACTAATGTCACACACAATGCTGAAACGGTAATCATGCAGTGAGCCATAATAGTAAAATGCCAAGTAAAAAGATCTGATACAACAAAACACCCTAAGAGTTGTCCACAATACAAGAGAAAATGACTGACAATAACTAATACAAGAAAGTAGATCCAACAGTACTGAAACAAAATACATAGAACCTGCTGACACAGTAATCAAAATAAAACCTCAAGCAAAACTGCAGCTGAACGAAGAAAACTCAGGGAGCAGACGGCGTGATCACGAACCCTAAGGCAAATCCAAACAGAAGAAAAATGCCTCAGAACAAGAAAATAATAGAAAACAAGCTGTAATTTTAAGTACGTGAAGAAATAATTCTAAAGTACCAAATAACTCTTGAAACAGGCTAGTGAAACAGGCAGGTAACTGAAACAAGTAGAAACTATCTAGAAATATTAGCCTACTTCGGAGTATAGCCTAAACATGTATTTTGCAATGACATAAGCTATAATCTATGAAATGCGTAGGTGTTTATAGTGGGCACACATGGTTCACACTCAAGTCCAAGTGTAAGGCTTACTAGAATAAGAGTATTTCCTGCTTACCGTGACCATGCAATCAAGACGTTTGCACCACTTAAACCTAGTTTCCAAGATTTGCTTATGACACTCAAGACATAAGTGATTCATGTTTTCCGAGAAGATTTCTATCACAACGCGGCATACTCACGAGCGATAATTCTTATGTTATCAGATACTGTTAATAATTTAGATACATGTAAGAAGAACTTAAATTCTTGTTTGCAAGCGAGAGGGGATTTCTCTACTTGCCTTAAGGTGAAACCGCTACTACCAGCAACAGCTATGCGGCGCAAGCAAAGACAAGACTCTATTGAACCTGTTCAGGGATAATCGCAGACGATATTTGATATTTGACAAGCAGCAAACAATATGCTAAAGGTGAGGGGAGAAGAAGTTACCACATGGATCGGGTACTTGACGGCGCTTGAGTGACGAAAACCCTAAATCGGAGAGGGTTCGGAGCGATTCCACCACTAGATCTGATGTGCGGCACCAGAAACGCAAACAAAAATTGGGATTAGGCGGATTTACGACAAACATAAGAGGGACCGATGAAATTACGTCGATCGAATAGCGAAAATCACCACAAGCATTTAGGGCAAATCTGGAAACAGAACTTTTGGCGGAGATCCTTACCGAAGGAGACCAGATTTGGGCTCGGGAATCCACGAGGAGGGGTTTCGAGCGAAACCCTAGGAGTCCCCTTGAAATCCGCTGGCCGAAACGGAGAGGAAGAGGGGTTGTCGACCTCTTTGGAGGAGGAGTCACTGCCGGCCCTAGAGAAGGAGGAGGCACAGCTGGCCGGAGGAAACGAGGAGGCCTTGCTGCTGCCGTCGGCCTGGAGAGGGGAAGAAGGAGACGACCTTGCTGCTGCCGGCGTCCAGAAGAGGGGGAGAAGGGACCCTTGCTGCTGCCGCGTCCAGAAGAGGGAAGAAGGGGGCGGCGCCGACGAGGAGGGGAGCAGGAGGCGCAAGCGGCGTCGCCGAGTCGAGCGGGAGACGGAAAGAGTGCGAGAGCGATATCGGGAGTGGGAGACGAAAGCCCTAGCAGGTGGCTTGCGGTTTTTGCGTGAGTCTTAGACCGGGGGGGGGGGGGGGGGGGGGGGGGGGGTTAATCGGGCTGTAGAAATAAAAGGGGGGGGGGATTTAGTCAAATAATGTTATTATTATTATCTCTTTTTTATTAATCTTATTTATTTTATTTATTTATTGTTTTTAAGGGTTGTTACATTCATCGCCTCCGTCCTCTGTCACCTCCGTCCTCTGTCACCTCCGTCCTCTGTCGCCTCCGTCCTCCATTGTCTCATACCTCTGTCCCCATCACCTCCTACCTTCATCTCCTCCTACCTCGTACATTCGACACCTCCTACCTCCGGGTATGATGGAGTGGGGTAACAAACGGGGGGGACAACGAAAGGTGGTGGTGGGTGTACGGGGATCCAGAGCTTCGTGGATGATGATGGGGGGAGGTTTGAGGGGGGGGGGGGGTCGGCAAAGAATGGGGTGGGACTTGGGAGACGCCAAAGACCCGAAGAGTGGGGAGGAGGGGACGAGTGGGGTTTAGGGTTTTAAGGGGGGGGGGGGGGTCGACAAAAGGGGGGAGGTAGGACAACAGAGGGGGATGGAGAAGACAACAGAGGTGGATGGAGAAGACAACAGAGGGGGATGGAGAAGACAACAGGGGGGGATGGAGTCAAACGACAGAGGGGTACGCCAGAGAAGGGGATCACTGAGGAGGGACGAGTAATGTTTTTGGTTTAAGGTTAGGGGGACGGCGGAGGGGGGCGTCTAGAGCTTGAGCATCCTCCGTTTGGAGCTGGAATGCCCTCCCATCGCATCCAGCTCCCACCTCCTTTGCATCCATCTCCTACCTCCGTCGCATCCTCTACCTCTATCGCCCCTACCCCCTTCGCCTCCTACCTTCGTCGCATCCTACCTTTGTCACTTCCTGCCCTCTTCGTCTCCTACCTCCGTCACATCCTACCTATCTCGCCTCCCTACCAGTATCTTCTCTTATCTCCATTGTTTCATACCTTCGTCACCTCCTACCTACGTTGCCTCCTACCTTTGTTGCCTCCTATCTTCATCGTTTACTACCTCCGCCGCCTCTATCTTCGTCGTCTCTTACTTCCGTCGCTTCGTCCTATGTCGCCTCCTACCTCCGACTTCTGTCGCCCCCCTACCACCTATCTCTATCGCATCCTACCTCCTCCGCATCCTATCTCTATCGCATCCTACCTGCGTCTCATATCTCCGCCGCCTCCTACCCTCCATTGCCTCCTACATGCATCTCATATCTCCGCCGCCCTCCTACCTCCATTGCCTCCTACATGCGTCTCATATCTCCGCCGCTTCCTACCTCCATCGCCCTACCTCCGTCCTCTCGTTCTATGTCGTCTACTTCTCCGTTGTCTCATTTTCCGTTCTCTTTTTTGTAGTCTCTAATTTTATCCTCTCCTTTGCCGTCATCTCCTTCTTTGTCTTCTCTAACTCCATACTCTCCTTTTCCGTTGCATCCTTCTCCATCATGTCATTCAAGCTCGTCTCCTTCTACGTTTTCTCCTTTTATGTTTTCTCATTGTTCGTTATTTACTGCTCCATGCTCTCCTTGTCAGTCTCTTCTCCATTCTCTCCTTCTCCCTTGTCTCGTTCTCTGCGGTCTTAGAAGCTATCATACCCTTCTCTATCATCTCATTCATTGTTGTCTCTAAATCCATCATGAGATTCTTCATCATCACTAAAAATGCTATATCCTTCTCCACAGTCTCCTTTTGCGTAACCTTCTTTATTTACTTCCCTGTGGTACATCTCCATCTTGTCCTTCTCCATTATCTCCAACTGCATCTTATCCTTCTCCGTCGACTCAGGAGGAGGCGACACATGAGCAGGAGGTAGAGGAGGAGATGTAGCTGGAACCCTCCGTCTCATCCATCTCATACCTCCATCACATCCATCTTCAACTTTTTGTCGCATAAATCTCCTACCTCCGTCACATCCTACCTCCGTGGCTTCCTACCTCCGTCGAATCCTACCTCCATCGCCTCCTACCTCCGTCGTCTCCTACCTCCGTCTCTTCCTACCTCCATCGCCATGTACCTATGTACCCTCATATCCTGTCGCTGCCGAATTTCCCATCTCTGAAGAACAACTATGCAGCCGAAGTAGAGAGGTCTGGTACTTTATTTTATTTTGCATATCAACCTTTTTCTACTAGCATAATTTAGTGATCAGGCAGCTGAAGGATCTAGTAGTCAACCACGTGAATTGACCAACGCAAACCTTGGTCGATGATTAAATAATGGCAAAATAGTGAAATTGGTCCCTCAAGTTTACCTACTTTAAGATATCTGTCCTTAAACTTTTTTGTTGTTGATTTTGGTACCTAAACTATTTAGTTTTCTTAAAATTAGTCCCATTTCCATGTTCTGTTAAACCATTGACTGAAGTCTTATTATTTTCGTCCTTTTTCACGGCAGAAACAGAGCATGGAAACGCCTGCAAGAAGGCATCATGTTCTGCCTGCATCCAAGGGCTCCATGGATCTGTTCTTTGCTGGGGGTGGAGAGGACGTCCGAAATATGATTAAAGCTTGCTTACTTCTGTTCAATTACGATTTATAGCTGATGAGATTATTCAAATTGACCTAGAGTTAAATCTTACTATCCTAAATCATTTTCGTACAATTTATATGCAGTCATTTGAATGTAAACAATTAAACATGCAATAACCATTGTTTACTGGTTCTAGCTTACAAGGATTAATACTCGTGTTTATCGTGAAATATAATATATAATATGGATTGTTGTGTTAAAAGCTCTTCTTCCTCCCCTCTTTGATACCTCAGCATCGCTGGGGCTGATCGCGTGTTGCTTCCTCTGTTTGGTTCTGAAGCAGAAACTGTGCATAGCATTTGCATTTATTTGTTGTATAGACATAATTATTATGCTGTAAATAATATTTTGCTTTGGTGCCGCTTCAATTCATCGATGTCTACTGCATTGCTTAATTCATTCATCGATGTCGCTGGACGCTCTTATGGACCGGTCGATTTGAACCGTCTAAGTTAGAGAGTGAGCCGAGCGCGCAAACAGTCACAAAAAAGACCAACAGCTGACAAGAAGGCGTTTTGACATGAAAAAAACCTCGGAAAAGGGAAAAAACCACGGGGCCGGGACCGTGCCGGCAAAATTCCACTATTCTTTGGAGTGTTACAAAAGTTATCTCTCGAGGGTGACAAGCTACCGCTCGTTACAATAATTCTTCTGGACCGCGAAGGTCTCTTGGAGTGTAATGGTGATTACCGTGTTCGGAAGAAATTTGGAATTTTGAATGCAGCAACAGGGGTTTTGGACTTGGGACTTGAGGCCGTTGGGATGACAGGAACTTTGGCGCGCTCGGATGCGACGGGAGCTTTGGTTTGCTCGGATGCGACGAGAGATTTGGGGCGCTCAGAGGCGACGGGGAGATTTAGCGTACTCGAAGGTGACGCGAGCTTTGACGCACTCAGAGGCGACATGAGATTTGGCGCGCTCGGAGGCGACGAGAGCTTTGGAGCGCTTGGAGGCGACATGAGCTTTGGCGTGCTCGGATGCGACGGGAGCTTTGGCGTGCTCGGAGGCGACGAGAGCGTTGGCGCGCTCGGAGGCGATGAGATCTTTGGCGCATTCGGAAGCTTTGGCGTGCTCGGAGGAAACGGGTGCGTTGGCGTGCTCGGAGGCGACGAGAGCGTTGGCGCGCTCGGAGGCGACGGGAGCGTTGACTTGCTCGGAGGCACACCCCTATGATGGAGGATTTTTATTATTCGCACACCCATGATGGAGATTTTACTATCTGCACACCCGTGATGGGGATTTTGCTATTCGCACCCCCAATGATGGAGGATTTTTACTATTCGCACCGCATCATCAGGAGGTGATGACGGCGAGCGAGAAGTGCGGCGGCGGGTGATGAGCGCGACAAAGAGTGCGTCAGGAGGCGATGAGAGGTCCCCGCGCTGGAGGGAGGCGCTCCTGCGCGTTGGGCCTCCGCGCGAGCGTGCGCGGGAGGCACTCTCGCGCGCTGGAGGGAGGCCTCCTCGCTAGTGCGCATGGAGGGAGGCTCTCCTGCGCGCAGGAGGAAAACCGTTAGCGCGCGCGGGAGTTGCTCCCGCGCGTTGGTACTCGCGGGGGGCCGCTCCCGCACGCTCGTGCGTGCGTAGGGCTTCTTCCATGCGCCGGTGCGTACGGGATTGAGGTCCCCGCGCGCTGGCCTGCGCGTGGGACTGCGTCCGTGAGAGGGAGCATGCCGGGGGCCGCTCCCGCGTACGAGGTGTTTTGCCGTCCGTTTGGTACCCCAAACGGACTCGGAATTGCGCGAGACTGGTCTCGTTGAAATTGTATCGGT
Organism: Dactylorhiza incarnata; assembly: GCA_033032865.1. Classification (NCBI taxonomy): domain Eukaryota; kingdom Viridiplantae; phylum Streptophyta; class Magnoliopsida; order Asparagales; family Orchidaceae; genus Dactylorhiza; species Dactylorhiza incarnata. Next base: position 36,337 of record JAWHQI010002125.1, on the reverse strand, counting down.
GAGCCGGTCGAGGTTGCGACAGAAAATCTTCGGTTCGACTGAACCTATTTTGGGGAACCCCATCAAGTACAATATTAAATTAAATTGACATACCTTAGAATTAAATCAATCGTGTAATATACAGAACGTCCCATCGTTCCGCTATTTGTTCATGATATCTTGTCCACACCGGAAATATCGGTGGCAGTGGGTATTCTTCTTTCATCCGCAATTGAATGAAGCGGTTCTCATTTATAAATCTATATAAATAACCCTTGGAATAGCCGGTGGAACTGAATGCAGTGGTAGAAATGTGAATGATTGCTGACTTGATAAATGAACGAGCTTTATGTTGTAACATGATGCAACTAATAGACCCATATCAGACATTGACATCCACTTCTCTAGTGGGGCTGGTACCACCACCCAACAATGAAGAGATTGTTGTAATTCTAATCTTCTTGATGTTCCGAATATTTCTGTGTACAACAATTTCTTATCATGAAGTTCACCGGAAGATCATGTCGTACTTGCATCCAATTATCCCCCATATTTAGAGCAATACTAATAACTCTGTATCCACAATGACCATCACCCATAACATCAATGACATCAATGATATGTGCACGCATAATAAGTGGCATTTGCTTGCGCACATTTTCAAGAAAACCACTCCTTGTAATTGTTTATTTCTTTGATGCCTTAATCAACTTGGTTTTTACTTGTTGGTCTTCCCTCAAAACATGCTCAAAATGTGATGGGTCCCTTTTTGTGAATTTATATCCTCTACGAACTTCTTCAAACTTCACCTTGGACGACCTCTCAATTTTGTGGGCAATTTATGTTCCAATGTTTGACTTGCATCCGGCTTGACAAATTCACACAATTTTCTCTTAATTTCATTTCTTTGTAAATCACTTATGCTGCTATATTTTTTGGGTGCTGTTATTAGCAAACCCATTTTGGCTTTTAGCAAACCATTACTACTAGCAAATCATTTCATTTGAAAATGGTTATTTGAAAACCAAATTGTTACTAGCAAATCACTCAATTTAAAAAAAAACTCTCAAAAATAAATGTTCGTACTATACTATATCATTTAGCATTACAAAATTGGACTAATTATCATGTTTTCTTTGCTACATAAAGGATAATCTAGAAATTGATCGTCTTCAATAAACATTGTTACAACTTTTTTATGTAAATTAATAAGGATAAGAAAATTGAAATCAAAATTTTTACCTTTCATAATTTGTAGTCGATGATGCATTCCCATGAAGTTGCTACAAAAAGTATAATTGATCGTCTTTAATAGCTCCCAAAAATCTCTGTATTAAAATTAAACATTGTTAGTATCCACTAGATGTTGGATCCATGATTTCACGTAATTTATTTCTAATCTCTTTTTGTTGATGCTCATTTGTGTTTTTATACCTTTCTATGATCCCCTCCAACTCAAATGATATATTTATGTCTCCCATGTTGACGGATTCTTGTGTTTGTGGTACTTCATCGCTCTCCAAAGAAAAAGACAATTGCTTCCAATGTTTATGAATTAACCATATTGGACAAGCTTTGTTTTGTGTGATATATGACGCTAACTCATGAGCACATGGTAAACCAAGCGTGGATCGACTTGTATGAGAACAATCTACACCAACATCTCTTGTCTTACGGTTGTTGTCTTCTTCCACTTTAATCAACTGCAATGCCTGCAATGACACACGTCCAAGTAGGTCGGAATACAATGAGCCCTTAAACTCTTGACTAACTTGAATGGAGCTTTGACCAAACGATCTTTTTATCTCTATATGCTGTAGATTTAACATTTGATCAAAAACCTTCCAAATTGTTGCCAAATTCCCAATTGAGACTTCTAAAAATTTCTTCAACTTGCTATGACCTCCTTCTATCCGATTTGTTGTTGAGTTGCCAAGATTTAAATATTTATCAATCCAAGCACACACAAAATACTCTTTTAAAGGGTCAATCCACGTTTTACATATATAAGTGACAATATCGGGGAATGAAGTAGAGTAAGAACTCAAAATAGCACTGTATCTCATATTGAACTCGTTTTCATTTCTTGCATCCACTAAACGTTGCCATGCACCAATAAATTTTTTGAATTCCTTCCTATCATTGAAATATTTTTTACAATTAAATAAAATATTTCTATGCACGTGTACCTGACATAAGACATGTTTGACATTTGGAAATGTATACTTAATGACATTCATCAAAGCCAAATCTCTATTTGTAACCAGAACATTCGGCAAAGAGGTTTCATCCAAAATAGCTTTGAAATTCTCAAGTGCCCATCTGTAACTAGACTCAGACTCATCAGATATAAAGGCAAAAGCTGAGAAAAATATTTGCGTAGATGTAACACCAACCACAGAAAGTAATGACAACCGGTACCGATTTGTCTTGTACATACAGTCCATTAAAAACACAATAGAAAATGTTTTACTTAGCTTAATAGCACTCAGATGCGCAAAGAACAAGCTCACCAAGTTTTTCCCCCTTCCATAACTCGATTAAAACTCAAATAACCACTATTTGTTAAACACTTATTGTATGGGGGTGGCGCCATTTAATTCTTTCTTCTGCAACTTATTTCTCTCATTATAGATAGTCCACATCATTGTATAATTTTCTGCATTCCTCTTTTTAAGAGTGGTTAATATATTTCTTGGTTTCACATTGGAGGCAATCATGTCTTGAACTATTTTTTCTTCACACAATCCAATCGACCCACAGTCGCATGTGCTTCTAAATGAACCATTTCATGGTTATGCGTCCCACATTTGACTTGAGTAGTCCATTCGTCTAAGTACGTATTTTTTTCCCAATCAAAGAAAAAAGGCACCCACATCGCTTGCCAGTAGTTTTTCTCAAATTTTGTTTTACCCAACCTTTTTTACATTGCTTCTCGCGGTATATATAAACCACTTCTATCACAACCACGAAACACAAGTGGGCTAGCCCGTCCACCTACTAAATTATCTGAACCTTTAACCATGACTGCAAAACTATGACTTTTTCAGACATTACGAGCCCACTGAATTAAAGCTTCTCTTGATGGAAATTGAATTTCAGTTTCAAAGTGCCTACCAACATCCACATATACATTTGATTCGCTACACAAATGAAAATTAATGCCTTAATTATTACAAAAACCACACAACAACAACAAATATAGAATTAAATCATTGCTACCTTTGAGAGGATGAATGTCGTAGAGTAAGTTCCATTGAGAAATATATAAACCCACGCATACGGTGAACTTCTAGAACAATCGATAATGCACAAAATCTGAAAAAAAATTCAATAAACGCACATAATAGGTTGGATGAACAAGAAATGCAAATAATTTTGAAGAAACACTCTAACAAATCCGAAATACTCACCAAAAATTTGATGAAATAATTCTGAATCCGGCCTGAAACCAGAGAAAATCTGGAAAAAATCAAAGCAAATGTTTGGGTGGGAGAAAATCTGGAAGAAAATCTGCAATGATTTAAAATGTCGATGATGGAAAATCTGGGAGAAAATCAAAGAAAATCTGGAAGAAAATATGGAATAATTTTGAACCTAGACGGCGATGATGGAAGCAAACCCTCGACAGAGATTTTTGGCAGCAAACCCTCGGCGGGGATGATGGAAGCAGACCACCGATGAGCGAGCGGGTGGGAGGAGGAAGTCGCGTGCGGCGGGAGGAACTCGCGAGAGATGAACGACGATGACTTCTAGCAATAACACCTCGACGACGATGTTACGGCTGGAGAGAACCTAGACAACGAGGTATTCTGGAGGAGAGAAACCAAGGGGGAAGTGGACCACCGGTGAACGAGCAGGCGGGAGAAGGATGTCGCGTGCGGCGGGATGAACTCGCGAGAGAAGAGGCGTGCAGGCGCTAGGGTTGGAAACGGGTGTAATAATTGATTTGCTAGTAGTAACATATGAGGTTAGAAATAAATGCAAAAAAACATTGAACCAGGTATTTTATTGTTTGCTAACAACTATTTTAGGTTTGCTAGTAACAACATCCCATTTTTTCAATATTCCCTCTACATCGTTCTCTATGTCAACTGAATCTTTATGTTCTTCCTTAATGTTGAATTCAGGCTTATCAAGTAATATTAATTATTTCCACTGCTTGTGCACTCATAATGGGAAAAAACATTATCCTCTTTAATGTATGAAACTAGTTCATGCGCACAAGATAAACCAAGTGTATATTTGTTCTTATGTGTACACAACGCCAACTCAACAAATCCAATTTTAATCGACTCTTCCTCCTTTTTAATTATATCTAAGGCAACAATAAATACATTACCAACAAGATTTGAATAAAACAATTTTTGAAACCCGGGAAAACTTGAATTTTACTTCTCCCAAACATTCGCTTAATTTCATCAATGCAAATTCTCCGTCCGTAACGAAGATAATATGCATAACATTTTCATCAAAAGTAAGCTTGAAGCATTCAAGAGCCCATTTATAACTTCCTTCATTTTCATTAGACATGAAGGCAAATGATGAAAAAAATGACTGATTTGTCGATGAAACACCAACTATTGAAAGTAATGGCAACCTATAACGGTTGGTCTTGTAATTGCAATCTACCAAAAAAACATTTGAGAAAATATTACTGAGGCGGTCATAATTTGGATGCGCAAAAAACATACTTTCAAACTGCAAGTTACTCTCATTTACTTGAGTGTAATTAATATACCCGGAATCACCGAGGCACTTAAACAAATGGATTGGAGTTCCTCCTTCTAATGCCGTTCTATTCAATTTAGCCTTCGCATTATAGATAGTTCTAATGGTTGTAGTATTTTCAGGATTTCTCTTCTTTAACGCGTCCAAAATTTACGAGGCTTACATCCAACATTGTACATCTCCTCAACAATTTTGTGATCATTGTCATCTAATCTAACGGCGTATGGGACTGCTTCAAGATGCACAAACTTGTGATTGTGCATACCATTCTTAACTTCAATTTTCCATTCAGTATTCTCCACTCTGTCCTTTAAGTCCAAACTTACACCCCACATGATGCGGAGCAGAGACGAGGACGAGTTTTGGGCCCATTCGGGGATGATTTGGCGACTTACCATATATGGCGTGCCCGGATTGACGATCGGAATCCACAGATGTGTCCGGATTCGCGTTGCGAATCTATTTGATATATTATTTTTACTATGTTTGCATTTATTTTGATGTATTTGGATAGCCCCACCTCCGGCCAATCATAGCCGTTGATGGGGGAAGCCCTAATCCTTGTTTTATTATAAATAGATATGATATGGGGCTGGTCTAGGCATTGCAGATTTTGGAGAAGAGAAATCTCGAAATCCGGCGATCCCTCCACGGTGCCGACTCCGTGGAACCCTAGGTGACGACTCCTAGGTTTGTATCTTCCTACCCAAGGTATTCCCTAATCCTAGGCTCCTTCCCCTCCGAAATCCTCATCCGCAGCCCATACAACCCCCAAACAGGCAGCCTAACTGCTGTCTAGAAACCACTGTTTCCATTCCCTTCTACTGTTCAAAAATGAAATTTCCTATTCATTTACTATAGTTGTATTCCTCCAAGAAATCCTCCTACAGCAGCCCTCCCTCCTCCCTTCTGCCAGCCTACAGCAGCCCCCTCCTCCCTGCCGCCAGCCTAAAGCAGCAGCCCCCTCCTCCCTTTCGCCAGCCTACAGCAACCCCCTCCTCCCTGCCGCCAGCCTACAGCAGCCCCTCCTCCCTGCCGCCAGCCTACAACAGCCCCTCTCCCGTTTAACAGCCACCCCCACTTGTCCCCAGCCCTAACCGACCACCCCAATCCTCCCCTCACGTGGATCCACCTCCTTTCCACCATAGAATCCTAGATCAGTCCAGATCTAGGTTTTCGCTTCCCGATCCATTATTTCCACCACCATACATCATCCCGCACCCCGGATCCGCTCTCAAGTAACGGATCTACCCATCCACATCCGGATCTATTTCCTAGTGGCCGGATCTACCCGTTTCCGGCCCGATCTCCCCACTTTCCACCTAGGACAGCCACCGCCATTCCGTCACGCCTCCAGTTCCACCTTCGATTGCCGATCTACACCTTCAGACCCAAATTCTTTAGTGCCTTGGTCAGCTCACTATTTGGTGAGATTTCGTTGTATTGGACTTATTATTTTCTGCATCATTATTATCAGTTGGATCGTATGTTTATTGAGATCTCTAGTGTTGTAATTGTTGGCTTTAGATTACTATTGTGATTTGCAGGGTCTTTTTGCCGCGCACTCTTGCTTTGGCCCTCCACGCGGAGGAAAGCCTAAGTTTGTTTTCGCCCTAATAAAATATTCTGTCTTGTCTTGAATTATCTGCGTGGGATGTTGTTGTTATTTATTATCTAATTTGTGACTAATCCGTCGGGATTTGCATAGCATGTAGGGTTAGGTCACGGTTTATCCGCCACCTATAGATTCATCCTGCGTTAATTGATATCAGAGAGAGGTTACACGCTCTTTTATACGCAGTCGTAGAGTCTATAGGTTTTTCATTATGTCTAGGTGTCGCAATTATTCCTCCCCTCATTTTGGAGATCTCGAGTCCACTTGCACCTGCCCTCATAGATCCCCTTAATGGAGACCCTCACGATACTACAATGATTATTCGCGAACGCAGTACACCACTTCCAGAGATCGTGTTGTCCCACAGACACGACCCCACTATGCTAGAGACGACCAGTATGATGATTGTCGTTGTTCTTATCCGTACACGCGAGCGGATCATGTTGATCCTTCGACACGACTCGGTTACCTTAGGGATGATTATTATGAAGATCGTCGTTCCGAGAGAGATCTTGAGAGTCAGTTTCGTACTGCTGCCTCTTCTTTTGATGGCTCATCGAGTCCCGAGTCTTTCAGTTATTGGCTCATGAATATGGAGTATTATCTTGATCATTTTGAGTTATTTGGTGAGCGTCGCATCAAGTTTGCGAAACTTAGATTCTTACATCAGGCGAGGGCATATTGGTATAGCGTTGAGAGGACCCGCGAGCGAGACCGTCTACATCGCATCACTAGTTGGGTGGACATGAAGTGTATATTGTGTCAGAGGTATCTTCCGTCGTCGTATTAGACTCGCTTGCTCGACCAATTATTTTTCCTTCAGCAAGGATCCATGTCTGTCGCTGAGTACAAGGATCGCTTTGACGAGTTAGTTGTGAGGAGCGATATCCGAGAGGACCCAACCATGACCTCTTGCAGATTTCGGTCTGGCCTTCGCTCAGACATTCGTACTAAGGTGGTTTATCATAGCTCGAAGTCCCTCGAGCAGACGTATCAGCTTGCCCTTTGTTACGAACAGTCTTTGAGATCCGCGAGAGCTGGTCGGTTGGATCCTCACTTTGACCTCCGCAGTACGAGCCCCTCCCACACCGAGGACACCACTCTGCCTACCATTGTTCTGTCCGACATGGAAGAAGCGATACTTGATGCAGATTGCTCTCACCCCAGTGAGGTGCTTAGCCCAGTGAGTGACCTATCTCTTGTTTCTGACCCGTCTCTCGTAACCCCGACTGAGAGTGAGCCTGAGTGACCTCTTGAGCCTATCATGTCGTTCCCCTCACCCACACCACCACCTCTGGCATGTCATGGGTTGATTAACACCCGTACCCTGGACTCACGTCCTAACACCACACCCACAGACCCATTCTTGAGCGTAGATTCATGTCGCTCTCCCATTGTCATTGCTCTGAGTCACATCACGACCGAGAGCCCAGAGCCTATTGTTGATCTCGTAGTGGCCATGTCATCTATCCACGAGGACACTACCCCTTATGTTGGTACTCATCTGGAGGACCTTAAACCTAGTGACGAGTTACATGACGAGCTCCCAGTTGAGCCTCCTGATGATCCACCACCTCCTGGTGAAGATGAGATTCGGGTGAGGCGCTTGTTTACGAGTTTCGAGTTATTGACGTCTCTTTCCCTATCATCTCTGGCCTTGCCCCAAAGATTGGGTCGTGAGCGGAGTAAGACGACTGTAAGGCCTACCTTGAGCACACTAGAGCCTACTCATATTTTGAGGACCTACTTTATGATATATCTCACTCGTGATGAGTTTTGGGACACACCACCCGTTGACCCACCCAATGAGTTCTTTCTTGTCGGAGACACTCACCAAACTCGAGAGTCACGTCTTCTAGTCGGTATACATGATTCTCATTCAGGTGGTCGTCGCATTCGTGATGACTTTTCTTGCACACCTCCTGGTGAGCCCCCTGATGCGTTACGCTCCCTGAGAGACATGTTGCTCTTCATGAGCTCGCCCTTGAGTGTAAATGTTTCGCACGGTCACCCAGCACTCGGCACACACGAGATGAGTTTTTCTACACTCCTCCGAGAGAGACTCCTGATAGGCCACCTCCTTTAGTAGATTTTCAAGTGGTTATTATCCTTTCCCATAACGAGTTTGTAGTGTCGGTCATGTTTCATTTGCATCATTTGCATCATTTGCATGAGTATGTTGAGTTGTTTCTTCATCATTTGCATAAGTCTGTTGTGTTATCTGTTCATCGTTTGCATTTATGCCATGAGTCGGTCTGACGAATAATCCATATTGGTAATAAATCTTGTAAATCACATGCGGATGTTCATTGGCAAGTGCAATGTTGAAACCAGTAACCCGGTTTCGACGTTCGAAAGGGGGATGCAGCTAACCCTTACTTGACCCGAGCTAAGACCCTTTACCGGTCGCTAAGAGCCGAAATACCTTGCATTTGAAGAGCACTTGAATCTAGAAACGAACCCCTTAAGCTTCAGCGAGGAGGTCCCACCACATACCCGGAAGATCAAAGAGAGCTTCCCCTCCCAAGCCAATGCTGAGCCTGGGCACCTTTGAGGGCACTAAGAACCACCTCACCGTCAACTGGAGGATGACAGGGGAGGGGGGGGGGGGGGTGCTTGCTCACAAGACCACGCGAGGGAGGGGGTAGAGACCAACCCTTCCCAAGGTTCCCATGGGGGTCTATTTATAGACTTTCCCAAAAATGGACTGCGGATAACCAAAATTGGACTGCGGACAGTCAACGCGGGAGGAGGGGCGAGTGGGACTCGAGGTGCCCACCCCCCCTCCTGCGGGGGATCGGGAGAGCGGAGGGAGGGCCATCCCCACTCGCTCCCCCAAGAGGGGACGGGCGAGTGGGGGCTGCCCCCACTCGCCTCCCAAAGGTGGGAGGTGGCCAAGTGGGGGGGCTGCCCCCACTCGCCTCCCAAAGAGAGAGGAGGCCGAGTGAGGGGCTGCCCCCACTCGCCTCCCAAAGAGGGAGGAGGCCGAGTGGGGGGATGCCCCCACTCGCCTCCCAAAGAGGGAGGAGGCCGAGTGGGGGGGCTGCCCCCACTTGCCTCCCAAAGAGGGAGGAGGCCGAGTGGGGGGCTGCCCCCCACTCGCCTCCCAAAGAGGGAGGAGGCCGAGTGGGGGGCTGCCCCCACTCGCCTCCCTAAGAGGGAGAAGGCCGAGTGGGGGGGGGGGGGGGGATGCCCCCACTCGCCTCCCTAAGAGGGAGGAGGCCGAGTAGGGGGGCTGCCCCCACTTGCCTTGCTTAGTCATTTTTCCCTCTCTCGGGTCATTCCCTAGCTTCGCTCGGTCTTGGTCGCCTTCGAGAGGTCGACCTGCTTGCCTCGGTCCGCTTAACTTTCGATTTGGTCTTGACGGATTACGAGTAATACAACGACCCTACTCATGTCGGGTCACACCGGCTCGAAAAATATGAGGGTTGTACATGCAGGTACTTCATGAAGGCGAGCAGGTGATGGTGAGAATCTGCGTTATGAGGCTCCGTGCGATGCTTGCTAAAAGCTTGAGCGTTAGGCGAATGGATCCCTATATAATCATGAGACAGATCAAAGCAAACATCTACGATCTTGATATCCCTGCAAATATGGGTATCCCCCTGGTATTTAGTATTGAAGATATGATGCCGTACTACGAGCTTCGCGAGTATGTGTACCCAAGCAGTGGGGACTTCTAGCCGCCCACACCTCCACTCCCGTTTCCTTACCACCCTCATAGCACACCCACGTCTGATGGCCACCACTACTCACCCACTTCTGACACCCACCCACCCGGGGACTCGTCTTCTTTGGTTCTACCTACGGTGCCACCGATCGCACCGGGATCCACCACTCGTGAGTTGAACGTTGAGAGCTTCATGGAGACCAGATTCCACCAGTGCATTCCTACTACAGATGTTGGTGACACCTGGGTACTTGCAGCAGAGCATGATCGATTCACCCCTGGACTTCGACTTCAGTACGGTTGTCTCCATTTATCGGAGATGACAGCTTTTCAGTCGGGGAGAGTCGATCGGCGAGGACACTCTTCCATCGATGACACTTGGACGACCTCTGGTGGATCTCTTCGAGTTGTACCTGGCATTCATCGAGAGAATTCCGATCCCAATTGACCGGGAGATGAATTATTTCAAGCCGGGGAGATTGATGCGGAGCAGAGACGAGGACGAGTTTTGGGCCCATTCGGGGCTGATTTGACGACTTACCATATATGGCGTGCCCGGATCGACGATCAGACTCCACAGATATGTCCAGATTCGCGTTGCGAATCGATTTAATATATTATTTTACTATGTTTGCATTTATTTTGATGTATTTGGATAACCCCACCTCCGACCAATCACAGCCGTTGATTGGGGATGCCCCAATCCTTGTTTTATTATAAATAGATGTGATATGGGGCTGGTGTAGGCATTGCAGATTTTGGAGAAGAGAAATCCCGAAATCCGGCAATCCCTCCACGGTGCCGACTCCGTGGAACCCTAGGTGACGACTCCTAGGTTTATAACCCAAGGTATTCCCTAACCCTAGGCTCCTTCTTCCCCCTCCGAAATCCTCATCTGCAGCCTATACAACCCCCAAACAGGCAGCCTAACTGCTGTCCAGAAACCACTGTTTCCATTCCCTTCCACTATTCAAAAATGAAATTTCCTATTCATTTACCATAGTTTTATTCCTCCAGCTAATCCTCCTACATCAGCCCTCCCTCCCTTCCGCCAGCCTACAGCAAGCTCCCTCCTCCCTGCCGCCAGCCTACAGTAGCAGCCCCCGTCCTCCCTTCCGCCAGCCTACAGCAGCAGCCGCCCTCCTTCCTTCCGCCAGCCTACAACAGCCCCCCTTCTCCCTGCCGCCAGCCTACAACAACCCCTCCTCCCTGCCGCCAGCCTATAGAAGCCCCCATCTCCCGTCTAACAGCCACCTCCACTTGTCCCCAACCCTAACCGACCACCCCAAACCTCCCCTCACGTGGATCCACCTCCTTTCCAGCTTAAAATCCCAGATCAGTCCAGATCTAGGGTTTTCGCTTCCTGATCCATTATTTCCACCACCATACATCATCTCGCACCCCGGATCCGCTCTCAAGTATCGGATCTACCCACCCCCATCCGGATCTATTTCCTAGTGGCAGGATCTACCCATTTTCGGTCTCCCCACTTTCCACCTAGGACAGCCACCGCCATTCCGTCACGCCTCCAGTTCCACCTTCGATTGCCGATCTACACCTCCGAACCCAAATTCTTCAGTGCCTTGGTCAGCCCACTATTTGGTGAGATTTCGTTGTATTAGACTTATTATTTTCTGCATTATTATTATCAGTTGGATCGTATGTTTATTGGGATCTCTCGTGTTGAATTGTTGACTTTACATTACTATTGTGATTTGCAGGGTCTATTCGCTGCTCACTCTTGCATTGGCCCTCCACGCAGAGGAAAGCCTAAGCTTGTTTTCGTCCTAATAAAATATTCTGTCTTGTCTTGAATTATCTGTGTGGGATGTTGTTATTATTTATTATCTAATTTGTGACTAATCCGTCGAGATTTGCATAGCATGTAGGGTTAGGTCGCCGATTATCTCACCGCCTTGGTCAACCCACTATTTGGAGTAATCTAAAATTGTATTCCCGCGATCCCACCACAGTGCCGACTCCATGGAACCCTAGGTGATGACGCCTAGGCTTGTATCTTCACCCCCAAGGTTTGCCCTAACCCTAGGCTCCTTCTTCCCCCTCCCACGCCCCCTCTCTCAGCCTCCACAACCCCAAACAACAGTCGTTCCCCCCCACCCAACTCCAACCACTACTCCTGCCAAGAAATTCATACCTATTTAAATCTACCGTGGAAAAATGAAATTTACCATTCATCCCTAAAGTTTTTCCCCTCCTTCTAGCCACCGCCGACCACCCATATCCTCCCCCAAGCTGCCGCCATCCCCCTGTCTAGCAACCTCCAGCAGCCTCCACAGCCACCTCCCCTTGCTGTCCAAGGTCCAGTCGCCTCCTCCCAGCCTTCAACCCGCTGCCGCCCCTCCTCCCAGCCTTTTAGCCCGCTGCCGCCCCTCCTCCCAGCCTTTTAGCCCGCTGCCGCCCCTCCTCCCAGCCACCTCCACTCTCATTCAAGGTCAGCTGCCCCTCCCAGCCCCCTTTCCAAACCGCTAGCCCTTCCTCTATCCCCTCCCAGCCCCCTTTCCAAACCGCTAGCCCTTCCCCTATCCCCTCCTAGCAGCCCCCACCGAAACACCTTCAAACCCACACGTGGAACCACCACCAACCCCTCCTCGTCCAGATCAGTCCAGATTTGGACAAATCCAGCCCGGATCCATCTCAAATCATCGGATCTATCCCCACCCCCGTCCGGATTTCTACCCACGTGGCCGGATCCATTCATTTCTGGTCCGTTTTCACCTTCCACCGCCAAGGACAGACACCTACGTCGCTTTCCCGTCTTCGGTTCCACCTCGGATCATTATCCACGCATCTCCGGCTCCGGATTCTTCAGTACCTTGGTCAGCCCACTACTTTGTGAATATTATTTGTAGTGGATTATTATTTTCAGCATATTTATATTGGATTGGATCTTGTATCTGTTTTGAATATCTTGCATGGTAGTTGTTTGTTAGATTATTATTGTGATTGACAGGGTTTATTTGCTGCGCGCTCGTGCTTTAGCGCTCCACGCGGAGGAAAGCCTAAGCTTGTTTCGCCCTAATTAATTATTGTGTCTTGCTGTGAATTAACTGCGCGGTATATCATTTTAATTATTATCTAACTGTGGCTTAACCGTCGGATTTGAATAACATGTAGGGTTAGGTCGCCGTTTATCCGCTGCCTATAGATTCGTCCTGCGTCAATTGGTATCAAACCCTACATGCATAGCATGTAGGGTTAGGGAATACCTTGGGGAGGAAGAGGTTCAACGGAGTCGGCACTGTGGAGGGATCGCCGGATTTCAGGATTTCTCTTCTCCAAAATCTGCAATGCCTAGACCAGCCCCAATGCCCATATCACATCTATTTATAATAAAACAAGGATTATGGCATCCCCCATCAACGACTATGATTGGCCGGAGGCGGGGCTACCCAAATACATCAAAATAAATGCAAACATAGTAAAATATTATATCAAATCGATTCGCAACGCGAATCTGGACACATCTGTGGATTTCGATCATCGATCCGGGCACGCCATATATGGTAAGTCGCCAAATCAGCCCCGAATGGGCCCAAAACTCGTCCTTGTCTCTGCTTCGCATCACCACACCTTTTAAAACTTGATTTTCTAATATTTCTCTTAACATAACCTTTCTTGTTTTGATTATTTGGAGGTAACCCGGCTATGTCACAACCTAAGATAACTCTGGGTGTTGCTCTGTCGTTGATCTTATCTACCCTCAGAATAATAATAATGAACCCGAATTTTCTGGCAATATTTCGAGTCCACTCAATCAAATCTTCTTTAGTTTGAAAGCATAAAGTAGTGCTAAAGTGCATTCCAACATCTAACATTGCGTCTTTGGAAGATACTTTATTTTCAAATAACACCAACTCCTCTGATCTCATTGCTGTTAAATTGAAGTACAAACACAAATCTAAGCACATCATAAAGCAGAAAAAATGAAAATGATCTTGGCAAGAAATATGCTGGGTATAAAATGATGAAATCACAAACCATGGCCAAAAATCATGCAGAAAACACAAAGCTAAGCACATCATAAAGCAGAAAAAAATGAAAAATGATCTTGGCCAGAAATCTGTACGGGTCCGTTCGTTACGCAGGAAATGTGATGTCGGAATTGGAATTGGCCCAATTTCAATTCCCGCAGAAATTGGAATTGAAGTCAATTCCAATTCTGCTGTTCAGCTGAATGCAAGAATTCTATCACAGGAATTGGAATTAGTAATTTCGTTGTTCGGCTATATGTCAGAATTCAATGAATGGAATTAAAATTTAAAATTTAAAACATTCGCATAATTAGAATATCAGGATAATAAACATAAGTCCACAACTTACACATAAACACGCACAAAAATACGTAAATACAATCACATTTTCATTAACTAAACCACAATAATCATACACACAAACACACAGAAAAATACACACACACAAATACACAGACATACACAAACAAAAATACAAACACACACATACATACACACATATATGCACAAACACACACAAACACACACACACACATACACACACACACACAAATACACACACAAATACACACACAAATACACACACGCAAATACAACAAGCATAACAAGCATAACATAGATGAAAAAGTTCTGTGTATTTGTGTTTGTGTTTGTATTTTTGTTTGTGTATGTATGTGTGTGTACAACAAGTATAACATATGTTTTTAGGACCACAAAACTCGGCGTATTAGCATCGACTAGGACCAAAAAACTTTGTATTAGCATCTAAGCATATAAAATGCAGTGATTAGGTGACTTAGATGTGCTGGGTAAGGGAAGTTGTTTATCTCTCAAATTTGTGGTTGTGTTCAAATATGTTTCACCATAATGATCACTCAACAAAGTAGTGCAAGAAGAAATGGAGAGGAAGAATGAAAACAATGTACCAACTTAAGCCAGCGGGGAAGGAGCGAAAAAATACCTGTTGTAGTAGATCGGCGAGAGATAGAATGGAGAAGAGGCGTTCTGGAAATAGAATAACTGTCATGGTTTGGACATTGGTGAGAGGTAGATTGGAGGTGCTAGCAGCAGATTAGAGCTTTCAGTGGCTAAGGAATAGACATCGGAATCGAAGGAATCGAACGAGGACTCAGTGGGGTTATCGGGAGCGCCGAAGTTTGCCGACGGGGAAGAAGCTTCTCGGAGCTTGCGGGCGGGGAACGAGCTTGCCGACGGGGAAGGTGCTCGCCGATGGGAAGGCGCTGGAATGAGCACACCGATCTATCGCGGGAGCAGAGTTGTCGAGAGGCGAATGTCGATAGGTTGGAATTGCGAATGAAGACCTCGGGAGGTCGGAATTAGAGGGGCATGTTCTCCTCTATAATCAATTCCTATAGGAATTGAATTGAATGCCGATTCCAAGAAAAATTAGGGCTGCCGAACATTGGAATTGGAATTGCCAGTTGAATTCCAATTCCAGCGCTCCAATTCCGACTTAACGAACATACCCTACATGTAATCTGGGTATAAGATGCTGAAATCACAAATCATGGCCAGAAAAAATGCAGAAAAAGCGATTAACCGGGGGACTTTGCAGAAAAGAGGATAAACAACAGCGATCCCTGGAGGAGTTGCAAAAATGAAGCTCTGATGAAGAAATGACAATGAAATCAATGGGGAAGAAGGACGTTAGGCGGACGGGACACACTTACCGACGAGTTCCCTGAAGATCTTGCAGAAATGTGGCACTGCTGAGCAGAGAATCAACCAAAATAAAGGGGGAATGAGGAGGTCAGGCCTACAAGCAATGCTATCCGAAAAGTTTGCCTGCCGGAAATCCAACGGAGGGAGCATGAGTAGAGGAAGGCACGCGAGTAGCCTAGGTTTCGTCGGGAGTGTGTGGGAAAGGGCGCTGGGTGAGCATGAATGGGTGGGTACAAATATTAATTTCTAAGGATTCAAAATATTATAAACATGTATTAATTTATGGGTGTAAATATCCATTTATGGAGTGCAAATATCAACACCCTTAATTTATTTGGTTACTTTAATTTAAGAGGAATGAGGATTAATTGACCTCAATTTTGTAACTACTACGAGCTTGCCTATTAAAACCCATACCAACCATTTCCATTCAAGCCGTATGAAGTGAACAAGGGTGATTTGCGAGTTTTCCTCTCCTCCTCCATTTGGGTCTTGGAGAAGGAAAACCCCAGCTGATCCATTCTTGAGATCTGGAGAAATCGGGGCTATTCTCCCTTTTCAGTTTTCGGCAAGAAAGATCGATCTCTGTTTGGTTCCTAGAGAAATCGCTGGCTGTTGCTACCTTGTACCAAAGCACCGACAACCCACCTACATCCTCCACTCTGTCCTTCTTACCTCTATTTCGGCTCCTGGAGAAAACCAACAGGACTCCTGCAGGTTTGGCGTTTAACTTTTCTTCAATTTTTAGTTAAATCGGAGCTATTTCTCTTCAGGTATTGGAGAAACCAGAGAAGCAGATCTGGGCTTCAGTTTGTTGTGGGCTTCACCTTTTGGTACAGCCCGTTGATTAAGTAAAGGTGAAAAACTGCTATTTATTTTGCAGAAAAACCGATGTTTATTTATGGATCATACTTTTGATCATATTAGGTATTTCTAATATCATTCATTATTTGAGCAACCTATATACCTTAACATACTACTCAGTTCCAAACATTTTCATATCAAGTTTGTTTTGGGTGTGATGAATATGATCAAAACTTCATTAGCAGAGAATAGACAAAACTGCATAAATAAGTCTTTTACGGTTGTGCACCATTGGAACAACTCATAACTAGGGATCACACACATTGCTCTCTAGATCCAAGCAAATATATATATAAAGCCTTGATCTGAGCTTCACCTTTCATAAATAGTTCCGCTCATGAGCACCATGATGAGGTGTGGAAGATCAATGATCTTGTTATATGTTATGTCACTAAATAAGATAAACTAAAGAACCAAGAGACTCATGCTACACTGCTACTATCAAAACCTCACTTGAAGAAGAACTCATAACTAGGGATCACACACATTGCTCTCTAGATCCAAGCAAATATATATATAAAGCCTTGATCTGAGCTTCACCTTTCATAAATAGTTCCGCTCATGAGCACCATGATGAGGTGTGGAAGATCAATGATCTTGTTATATGTTGTGTCACTAAATAAGATAAACTAAAGAACCAAGAGACTCATGCTACACTGCTACTATCAAAACCTCACTTGAAGAAGAAGTCCAAAACTCCTTATATAGCTTGGGAGACACAAATTTCAGAGATTAAGGATACTAACAGGAAGAAACCTCGTGCATGCTTCTTCTGTAAGAAGAAGAGACGTGGAATCTGAGTGCATTAAGTTTAAAACTTGGATAGAAGAACAAAATTTCACTCTAAAGTTATCCCTTTGACATTAGTCCTTTGTGAATCCAATTTAATTTAAGCAGCATCCAGTTCCTGGTGGCTTGATAGTGGAGCAACAAATCATGTTGCTTTTATATTACATGGATTCATTAGAAGGAGGAAGCCAAATAAGGGTGAGTGTAGACTCACGATTGATAACAACGCTGAGGTTGAGGTGGAGTTTATAAGAGTTGTTTAGTTAGTTCTAGCCTATGGTTATGAACTATATTTAAGAGACATTTTGTATATTCCTTTATTTAGAAGGAACTTGATTTCAGTCTCCGCATTAGATAAACTTAATTATGGCTTTAATATTATGGGTGGTTCTATTGATATTTTTTTTTGAATAACAACTTATTGGACAATGCTTATTATCTGACGGATTATATAGTTTATGTCTATCTTCTATAAACATTTATGCAACCTCCTTTAATGTAGAGCACATTGCCAATAAAATGCCACTACTTAAGGAAAAATCGTTCATGTTGTGGCATAAACATTTGGGCCATATTTCTAGGGAGAGAGTAGAGAGATTAATTAAGGAGAATATTCTCCGTACTCTTGACTTCAACGACCTAGAGACATGTGTTGATTGTTGTAGAGACAAGATGTCCAAGATCAAGAAGAAGGGCTCTACACGTACTCTTGATTTATTGAGGTTATTCATACGGACATTAACGGTCCTTATTCAACTACACTCTGTAAAAACACAGACTTTATAACTTTCATAGATGACTACTCCCGTTTGGGTTATTTGTACTTAATTAAAGTGAAATCTGAATCTCTTGACAAGTTTAAGATTTCCAAGATCGAAGTAGAAAAAAAATTAGGGAAAGTTATCAAGATAATTAGGTCCGACAAAGGTGACGAGTATTTTGATAGATATGATGCCTCCGGGCAACATAAAGGTCAATTTGCCAGATACTTTGAGAGTTATGATATTGTTGCCCAGTACTCCATGCATGGTAGTCTAGCAAAATGTTGTGGCCGAAAAGCGTAATCACACCCTTAAGAAAATGATGAGTATGATGAGTATGACTAATCTTCCTGAATTTTTATGGGGGAGAGGCGCTTAAGACTGCGGTGCATATCCTCATTAGAGTGCTTACATCTCATACCTAAGCTCTGCAAGATTGCCGGTTCGGACCCATTGTATCATAAGCTGAGATTATGTGCATCTAATAAAAAAATGAAGCTCCTTTGATAAGTAGAGCTCAAAATAACGATGCTGATTTCTCTGAAAAAAGAAGGTTATCCAAACCTGTACATTTCTCTTTTGAGGTGGTTCATCCTTACCATTGGAGCAAAAGTGAAACATCAAACATAGTTGAAATGACGTCCAAAATGAGAACTTAGCCAAACTATGACTTGCCTAACCACATTTAGGATCCTAACATCTCATGATTTTCTGCCACTATTCTCAATTGTTAAATGCAAAATATATCCACGTAAACTTCCAGAGAAGCATATGGATTAATATTCGAAAATAAGAAGGGAAAAAATAAAACTTCCAGGAATATATTGACCAGTGAACACCCCAAAAAATAAGTTTGTGACGCTTATACAACAGAAACAATCAATATTTGAAGATCTTTAGTTTCTTAAGCCTTGTTTTACGCGATTACTTTGACCTAAATAGAAAAGTTTCCGTATGTATTCTTCATCGTCGTTCTCACGGTACCCGCTATCATAAATGCCAAGAAAAAATGAACCTGCAAGGAGAGATTTCGGCCCTTCACCATTCTTCCACGAATGAAGTCACAGTAGTAGGAGTTTCTTCTCCTCCAGTGGTCACTGCCCCCTCATTCATCGTTCACGCCCCCATTAAAATTTAAAAAACATGCATTAAGTTGATGCCCACGAATCTCAAAGCAAATATTTCAAGAAAATACTATATATAGATAATTAAAATGACTATTTCATTATTTCTCCACCCCATTCCTCTCGACGACCCGTTCTTTATCCCACCCCTCTCTCTCTCCAAACAAGCCAACAAATGAACAAAAAAAATGAAAGAAAATACAAAAAATGTTGTAAGAAACAGAGCAGAGATGAGACCATTCAAGAACAGAGCAAGTGATTTAACTTTCTTGATTGTTAAATCAAACAAGAGGACACATTCTATTTACCATTCAAGAAAACGAAAGAAAATGTTGTAAGAAACAAGAGGACACATTCTATTTACAACCACTTAAACGAAACAAAAATGTTGTAGGAAACAAAAAACTAAAGAAAATGATTAACTATGAATGCAAACAGAGCAGAGATGAGACCCGCGATGATGGCCTTCTTCAGGACAGAACTAACAAACTTCTTCATCGCCATCTTCATCATCTCGTCCGTGCCGACGAATATTGATTGACATGCCATTACGATGCCGAGCATAGTGATCAACATAGCCCAAGTGAATACCGCAGAATACAAGAAAGCGATGTCTGCGAGGAACGAGCGTGCGCATTAGGGACTTGCGGATGGCGTAGATTGTGTCGGGAGCCGTGGCCTTCAGAATCCACAAGAGGGTTATGGCAATGGCGTGTACGCCCAACAGAATCAGCGTTCTTCTATCCATTTGGATTTCTGGTGAATTCTTGAGGAGCGAGGAGTTGGAATTCCTGGGAGAACTTGAGTGGAGGAGGGAGGAGCCCTTTCAGAGTAGATTTATTATTAATAGGCCACAAGTTCACGCTGTCGTTCTTTTCTTTTTATTAATTAATATTATATCAACGTTTCAAATTTTATTTTAACTAACTGTATATATATACATATATATACTAATTTAAAAAGATCTATAGTGGTTAGGAAATTATGTTAACTTAGTGAGACATCCACACAATCATAGCCTCCCGATTAACTTCCCGACGTCCATATCTACAGATTTTAAAACCATTTCACGCACCTCAATCCTGCAGCCTCCTCACTTTTCCCGCTGCTCCCCATCACAGAACTAGGGCTCTGGGTCGACTCCGCTCCCCTTTCCTTCGCAACCTTCCGCTGCGGCTTCGCCGGCCTCGCAAGATCTCAGCCTTCGGTAAATTTTTCTATGTTCCTTCCTCTTCCTAGCCTCTTATTCCTTCATTTCGAACACCTTCCGCTCGGTATGCTCCCATTATCGCGCTTAACCCTATTTCGTTCTCCAGCTCCTTCTTCTCCAAGGTAGAGGCTCCTTGACGCCAACTACCGAAGATGCCCCCACGTCGTACGACTCCTACTGCACGATCTCGACGACCATCGATCAGTGGAGAGATGTGATCGATGGTCTTTGAAAGCGACGAAATCAGTGGAGGAGCCGATGGTTCTCCAAATAGGGATGTGTCGTCTCCACGGGAGAGATGTGATCGATGGTCGTCGAGATCATGCAGTAGGAGTCGGACGGCGTCGGGGCATCTTCGGTAGGTGGCGTCAAGGAGCCTCTGCCTTGTAGAAGGAGCGGGAGAACGAAATAGGGTTAAGCGTGATAATGGGATCATACCGAGGGGAAGACGTTCGAAATGAAGGAATAAGAGGCTAGGAAGAGGAAGGAACATAGAATTTACCGGAGGCAGAGATCTTGCGAGGCCGGCGAAGCCGCAACGGAAGGTTCCGAAGGAAAGGGGAGTGGAGTCGACCCAGAGCCCTTGTTCTGCCATGGGGAGCAGCGGGAAAAGTGAGGAGGCTGCGTGTTTGAGGTGAGCGAAATGGTTTTAAAATCTGTAGATATGGACGACGGGAAGTTAATCAGGCGGTTATGATTGTGTGGATGTCTCACTAAGTTAACATAATTTCCTAACCACTATAAATATTTTTAAATTAGTATGTATATATATATTGTTAGTTAAAATAAAATTTGAAACGTTAGTATAATATTAATTAATAATAAGAAAAGAATGGCAACTTGAACTTGTGGCCTTTTAATAAAAAATCTACTCCGAAAGGGCTCCTCCCTCCTCCGCTCTCCCCGGAATTCCAACTCCCCGCTCCTCAAGATTTTGCCGGAAATCCAAATGGATCGAAGAACGCTGATTCTACTGGGCGTGCACGCCATTGCCATAACACTCTTGTGGATTCGAAGGCCACGACTCCTGACGCAATATACGCCATCCACAAGGCCCTGATGCGCGTGCACTCATTCCTCGCAGACATTGCTTTCTTGTATTCTGCTGTATTCACTTGAGCTATGTTGATCACTATGCTCGGCATCGTAATGGCATGTCAATCAATATTCGCCGGCACGAACGAGATGATAAAGATGACGGTGAAGAAGTTTGTTAGTTCTGTCCTGAAGAAGGCTATCATCGCGGGTCTCATCTCTGCTCTGTTTGCATTCATAGTTAATCGTTTCCTTTAGTTTTTTGTTTCTTACAACATTTTTGTTTAGTTTAAGTGGCTGTAAATAGAAGGTGTCCTCTTGTTTCTTACAACATTTTCTTTCGTTTTCTTGAATGGTAAATATAATGTGTCCTATTGTTGGATTTATCGATCAAGATAGTTAAATCACTTGCTCTGTTCTTGAATGGTCTCATCTCTGCTCTGTTTATTACAACATTTTCTATCATTTTCTTTCATTTTTTTGTTCATCTGTTGGGTTGTTTGGAGAGAGAGAGGAGGGAAGAAGAACGGGTCGTCGGGAGGAATGTGTTGGAGAAATAATGAAATTGTCATTTTAATTATTTATATATAGTTTTTTCTTGAAATATTTGCTTTGAGATTCGTGGGCATCAACTTAATGCATGTTGTAATGTTAATGGTGGCGTGGACGATGAAAGAAGGGGCAGTGACCACCGGAGGAGAAGAAACTCCTACAGCGACTTCATGCATGGAAGAATGGTGAAGGGCCATAATCTCTCCTTGAAGGTTAAGTTTTTCTTAGCATTTATGATAGCGGGTACCGTGAGAACGACGGTGAAGAATACATATGGAAACTTTTTTATTTAGGTCAAAGTTATCGCGTAAAACATGGCTTAAGAAACTGAAGATCTTCAGATTTTGATTGTTTCTGTTGTATAAGAGTCACAAACTTATTTTTTGGGTTGTTCACTGGTCATTATATTCCTGGAAGTTTTTTTTTTCCTTCTTATTTTTCGAATATTAATCTGCATGCTTCTCTGGAAGTTTACGTGGATATATTTGACATTTAACAATTGAGAATAGTGGCAGAAAATCATGAGATGTTAGGATCCTAATTGTGTCTGGGCAAGTCATAGTTTGACTAAGTTCTCATTTTAGACGCCATTTCAACTCTGTTTGATGTTTCACTTTTGCTCCAATGGTAAGGATGAACCACCTCAAAAGAGGAATGTACAGGTTGGGATAATCTTCTTTTTTCAGAAAAATCAGCATCGTTATTTTGAGCTCTACTTATCAAAGGAGCTTCATTTTTTTATTATATCCACTTAATCTCAGCATATGATACAATGAGTCCAAATCGACAATCTTTCAGAGCTTATGTAGGGGATGTAAGCACTCTATTGAGGATATACACCGCAGTCTTAAGCGCTTCACCCCATAAAAATTCAGGAAGATTAGTTATACTCATCATACTCCTCATTATTTTCTTAAGGGTGCGATTACGCTTTTCGGCCACAACATTTTGCTCAGGACTACCAGGCAGAAGTACTGGGCAACAATGTCATAACTCTCCAAGTATCACAAATAGACCTTTATGTTGCCCGGAGGCATCATATCTACTAAAATACTCGCCACCTCTGTCAGACCTAATTATTTTGACGACTTTCCCTATTTTCTTTTCTACTTCAATCTTGAAAACCTTAAACTTGTCAGGAGATTCAGACTTCTCTTTAATTAAGTACAAATAACTGAAACGAGAGTAGTCATCTATGAAAGTTATAAAGTCGGTGTTTTTACAGAGCATAGTTGAATAAGGACCGCTAATGTCCGTATGAATAACCTCTAATAAATCAAGACTACGTGTGGAGCCCTTTTTCTTGATCTTGGACATCTTGCCTCTACAACAATCGACGCATGTCTCTAGGTCGCTGAAGTCAAGAGTATGGAGAAGATTCTTGTTAATTAATCTCTCTACTCTCTCCCTAGAAATGTGACCCAAACTTTTATTCCACAACATGAACGAGTTTTCTTAAGTAGTGGTCTTTTACTGACAATGCACTCTATATTAAAGGAGGTTGCATAAATATTTGTAGAAGCTACACATAAATTATATAATCCGCTAGATAATGAGCATTGACCTATAACTTGTGATTCAAATAAAATTTAATTAAACCACCCATAATGTTAAAGTTATAATTAAGTTATCTAATGCGGAGACTGAAATCAAGTTCTTTCCAAATGAAGAAATATATAAAATGTCTCTTAAATATAGTTCATAACCAGATGCTAGAACTAAACAAACGTCTCATATAAACTCCACCTCAACCTCAGCGTTGTTGTTAACCGTGAGTCTACACTCACCCTTATTTGGCTTCCCCCTTCTAATGAATCCATGTAATGTGAAAGCAACATGATTTGTTGCTCCACCATCAAGCCATCAGGAACTGGATCGGACTTCAATTAAATTGGATTCACAAATGTTTAATGCCAAAGGGCTAACTTTATAGTGAAATTTTGTGCTTCTATCCAAGTTTTAAACATAATGCACTCCGATTTCACGTGTCTCTTCTTCTTACAGAAGAAGTATGCACGGGGTTTCTTCCTATTAGTATCCATAATCTCTAAAATTTGTGTGTCCCGAGCTATATAAGGAGTTTTGGACTTCTTCTTAAAGTGAGGGTTTGATACTAGCAGTATAGCATGAGTCTCTTGGTTCTTTAGTTCATTTTATTTAGTGACACAACATATAACAAGATCATTGATCTTCCACACCTCATCATGGTGCTCATGAGCGGAACGCTTCATAGTCAAAATGCAGGTCGAGCGTCATGAACCTCTGGTCGGCACCAACACACATAATTGTTGAAGAACAAAAACTATGTATGCAACTCGTATATGGAGCATCGTACGGGAAATATATTTATATGGTATATTTTTTTATTTTTTCGCAAAAAAAATCAAAGAATATTGATCAATGCATTTTTAGAGTCATTTTAAGTACACCCATATGCATATATTTTAGGGTGTAAATACATTTGAATTTTTTGAACTAAATTACAACAGTACTTTATAATTGAAAATACAAACCATTTACAACTATGGATGACGTTACAGTTGTAATTTTGCAAGAAAAAAAGGGTCTCGCACGAAGGCATCATGCGAGCGGCGTACCTAAAATTCTCTCATTGTTGAAACTCTTTCGTTCTAATTTTTGGGGCAGTGGTAACATTCATGGAAAAATATTCTACACTATCAAGAGGAAGAAAGCGGGGGAGGGAATATTCACTCTCCATCACATCCCCTATCGTCAATATTCTCGGTTAGATTCTTCCTCCGTGCAAAATGCATCAAAATAAGGGCTGCAAAATGATTTTCCAACACTCTTAACACTAACAAATAATAGCTCTAACAACAATTTAAAATAAAACACTAACAAAAATGCATGTCTCCTCGCTGATCTTGGAGTAAAACTTCCATCACAAGTAACCTTACTATGTGACAGTCAAGCTGCTATACACATAGCTAAGAATCCAGTCTTCCACGAAAGAACAAAACACATTGAAGTGGACTGCCACTTCATCAGGGAAAAATTTCAAATGAAGAAGCTAGAATTGAAGCATGTTCCAGGCACTGACCAAGTTGCTGATCTTCTCACTAAAGCCCTATCAAGCACCCTATTTTATCAGTTCCTGTCCAAGCTGGGTGCTTACGACTTGTACGCTCCAGCTTGCGGGGGAGTGTTAGAAAAGACCATGTAAAGGCCCATGATAAGACCCATTTAGTCTTTTATTTTTTAGTCTCACATCTTGTATAGTGATTCTTTTCTCTATCTCCCTCCTATATATACGTATTCATACTTTATTACGTTGATGCATCCGCTAACGCACACCAGCTCGCAGGAGTTAAGGGAGCGCGGGTGGAAACCTCCTTAGTTAATTAGTGTAATTAATTGGTATTAATTAAATAATTCGTATTGATTAATTAATATTAATTAATCAATATTATTTATTGTTTATTGTCATGTGAGCCCCCCTCCCTATATAAGGAGTGGGTATGAGAGTGTTTCATCAACTTTTGATCATTAGGGTTTGGCTCTTATTTGAGAGAGGGGTCTTAGGAGGAACCAACCTCCTAGATCTTGGCCGGAGTTCGATCCGGATTGTATCCGTTTTTCCTGTTTAATGTAAGCATGTCTCGTCTTTTGTTCGATGGCGTATCAATGGTCCGACCTGCCGACCCCGTCCGCTCGTTCCAAGCCGCCGGGGATAAAGCCACGGTGAACACCCGCCTCACCGCCATCTCCGTCTGTGCCACGCTCGATCAGTGAACAGAGATGCTTGCCAACATTCTGGCCATGGCGCAGCGCCTCCACGATAAGATCGATCGACTCCGACTGCCAGATTGCGCACCGCCTCCGCAGATCCCGCAGCTCCCGCACCGCCAGCTTCCAGCGGATCCCACACCGCCGATTCCAGCAGTTCCCGCACCACCCGATTCCAGCAGATCGCGCAGCTCCCGCACCGCCGATCCCGCAGATCCCGCACCGTCAGCTTCCAGCACCGCAGATCCCATGCCGCCGATTCCAGCAGTTTCCGCACCGCCTCCCGCACCGCCGATCCCGCACCGTCAGCTTCCAGCACCGCAGATCCCGCACCGTCAGCTTCCAGCACTGCAGATCCCGCACCACCTCCGACAGCCCGATTCAACACGGCTTCCGCCCACCGCAGCTCCAGCACCGCCTCTGACCGCCAGCTCCATCTCGCGCCGATTCCGGCCGCAGCACCAGAAGGCCACGCCTCCGGCGCCCTCGTCCGCCAGATCCAGCCCGCGGCATCTCCTGTAACGGCAACGCGCGACCGCGCACCCCCCTCTCCGCGATCGTCATCTTCCTCCGCCGCATGCATCGACTCCTCTTCTGCCGCCTGCATCCGTCTCCTATCCCGCTCGGCTGCTCTTCCCCTCCTTGAGCCGCACGCCTTCTAATTTTTTTCCTTTTACATGGGAATTCGCACTGCCCCTTTCTTTTTCTGCCTTCTGCCGCCTCCCCCACTCTCCCAAACCGCCAGCTACAACCCTTCACTCCAAGACAAAACCTTAGCCAGCCCCCCTCTTTTCTCTCTCAACCTTTTATCATTTCGCCGTTTTATTCACATTCTCGCTACCCCACGACGACAAGTTGTATGTCGTTTCCGTTCTTAAAGACCCCGACAAAATTTTTAGCCTTGACCTTGGGACAAGGTCAATTTTCAAGCGCGGCCTATTGTTCGATGATGCATCTGCCAACGCACACCAGCTCGCAGGAGTCAAGGGAGTGCGGGTGGAAACCTCCTTAGTTAATTAGTGTAATTAATTGGTATTAATTAATTAATTCGTATTGCTTAATTAATATTAATTAAGTATTATTATTTATTGTTTATTGTCATGTGAGCCCCCCTCCCTATATAAGGAGTGGGTATGAGAGTGTTTCATCATCTTTTGATCATTAGGGTTTGGCTCTCATTTGAGAGAGGGGTTTAGGAGGAACCAGCCTCCTAGATCTTGGCCGGAGTTCGATCCGGATTGTATCCGTTTTTCCCGTTTAATGCAAGCATGTCTCGTTTTTTGTTCGATGACGTATCATACTTTGTATTTGATCATTGAAGGAATATATACAAGATTCAGTATTTCTCTACAATATTAATGCTCCATTTAATTACATGTTAATAATAAGTTAATAATTCACAATTAGGACATGAGATATTTTCGAGATATTTCCTCGTATTCATTTGTGATTAATGTGGTCGTCCCTATGTGCTATGATGGCAGATCCAAATTTGTCTCTTGATTATTAATTTCTCTTGATTACCGCGTATTATAATCATTATGCCTACGTATTAGCAACATTGAAATTGCTGAAAATAGACAATTCTATGAATATTTCACTTGTAAGGAAAGATATTCATTGTGATGCTTTATAAGATTTACATTAAAGTCCCAATCTTATTCGAAGAGTTTGAAAGCCACCATGGGATTCATTTCATTGTCTCCACCCTAGGCTCCAAACAAGCTTTAAGTGAATTCTATACAACTGAATAACTTTTTTTGTTCTTCTCTTAACAAACACATTTGAGATTGCCACCATCTATTGCCTCCTTTGTTGATTTCAAATGACAATTTCTCATGCAGTTTCAGAGCACCCAGAGATTAAAGAACTCATTTTGCTTTCAAAGAAGATGCCAAATCAATGGAGCAACAAATGGAACATTTCCTATATAGCTATTTGAAACATGAAACTCATAATGATCTATATGGATGCAGTAATCAATCACATATATGCAATCATTAAAAATATATAACAATGGCGGAAGTTGGTGTGAGTCCAATTTGAAGAAGTAGGTGACACAATGTAGTTTGTCAAGTGGTTCGCTAATAGTGCGAATAAGGAAATGATTTTTAAAGGAAACTATGTTATGAGTGCATTGGTCAAAGCAGATGTAACACTCCGTTTGCGCCTTCTCTTTCGATGTTTGATCATATCTCATCGACTCATCGGCTGGGGATTTCACTGCTTATTTGGGCTGAGGCGCATCCTAGAGCTCATTTTCTGGGATGGAAGCAGACTACATGGCCGGTGATACGGGCTTGTCACCGACCGGGTCATTCGGCTTTGCCCATGTACACGGCCTCCTTGGTTGTGTACACACTGCTCTCCTCATCAGTTGGAGTTCATAAGACTGCATGGCCGTTCCATAAGACTACATGGTCGTGTTCCTGATCATGTTTTTTGATAAGACAATGTAAGCTTGCCACACTATAGTGTACACCTTGCTCATTTTGAGCAACAAGTTCTTCAAAGGAATACACGGACGCCGACACGGGCATGCCGCTGACTGTGTCGATTGTCATCCCTCTTACACAATCGTGTACTTACTCAGATGGATTTTCTGGGCTCATTTTGAGCCGTGGATCTTGGGCAGGTCTTCATCCGACGATCGAGATCATCTCCTAGGTTGTTTAGGGCGATATTAGGACTCCTTGGCTCTTTTT
Organism: Dactylorhiza incarnata; assembly: GCA_033032865.1. Classification (NCBI taxonomy): domain Eukaryota; kingdom Viridiplantae; phylum Streptophyta; class Magnoliopsida; order Asparagales; family Orchidaceae; genus Dactylorhiza; species Dactylorhiza incarnata. The sequence goes on along the minus strand of JAWHQI010002125.1, from coordinate 7,880 downwards.
CCCTTCTCATTTCATCCTTTGTTTCGCGGAATGGATGTCTCCCTCAAAAAGGCAATAACTTCTACTCTTTTGAGTGTTATGATACTTCATTATGACATTCTATATTGATGGCATGGCTGGATGAGCGAGATTTGATGTAGTTTTCTTTATTTCCAATGGGCACTGTGTGATTGTGTTTTCATATTGCATGATTTGTGGCGCTCGACGATGAAGCCATATGCCTAGTCATACTGTGATGAAGCCGAGTAGGTAGATTGGGATGGAACGTCTTTCATAATTTGAGGATAGATGATTCGTACCCTAATGAGGATATCGAGCAGATTGTTGGGAAATTCGAAGACGTGATATTGATAGGAATCTACTGGTCGTGAATTGATTGGGAAGACGTGATTATGACTCTGTTCATGCTTGGCGTTTGAGCATCAATTGTTTGATGACTTGCATAATGTGTGACCCTTCTTGGTGGGAAGGCTGGTGAGCTACTTTAAGCATCCTGATAGTTGTCTTGATAGTGATTTCCGCTCCTTGTTACACGATCCTTGTTACATGATGCTTGATCCTGAAGTGGTATTCCCTTGCGGTCTCCTCCATTTATGTGAATTTTTGAGGTAGACAGGAGTGTCTCAATTCTCAAATGCATTTATGTGATAATTATTTTATGAGAGGCAGTACAAGAGTATGTTTTGCAGGACTACCCTGCATGGACATACATAATTGTCTAATACCACAAAACAAGCAGAAGTGTTCCTTTTGTGAGAGGGTTGAGGCCTTATAGGTTTAGGGTTTAGGGTGGAAAGCTACTAGGCCTTATAGGTATTCATGGTGACATGATATGCTACTAGGCCTTATAGGTAGGGCACATGCGATCTTTGTGTTTTGACTTGATAATCTTGTGACGAGTATGCTTGCTTGTTATGCGTGGTAGACTTTGAGAATCCATGTTGTGATTGTATCTTGATGACTCCCTTTTCATGGAGTAGATCAGAAGAGCCTAAGTTATGGATTGAATGAGTGGACCTCATCCTTGGTTGATGACCGTCAAGATGATGATACTAGGGCTTCGTTTGGCGCGATGGTGGCGGTCGTGAACGCGGTGGTCATGAACCGTCATTCGTGAAAGCCCGACCTCATCTAAAAAAATTCACATGCATTTTATGCTCAAAACTAGTTTATGTTCTTGGTAGAGGTCATAGCCTTTGTCTTGCCAAACAAACATTCTATGATAATGACGTTTTTGACCAAACTCACCGGAGCAAATAAGCTGCGCCAAACGAAGCCTAGGATGTTCTGGAAACTCCTAGGTTGGTGATTTGATGTTTAGATCTATAGATTAGAATCTTTACTCTGTGATGGATTTTAGGAGTGTAGATTGTTGTGGATGCTTGTGTGGTTAAACATGTTGAATATATAAATTGCTGCTCTTACTTGATATTACAGCTTCGACTGATTCTATGCTCTCGCATTTGTATGTATTGTTGTATCAAGTGCAGGGCGTGTGGGTGTTTGGGGGTACTTTTGGAGGACAATTGTGGTCGAGCTTGCCAGAATGCGAGTGTTGTACCGTCAGCTTTGGTTGACCCTCATTTTATAATGCTTTGTGAATGTATAGCGTCGCTAAAAGAAGAGTAGTTTGTTATACATGCTTATTTGTAACAGAAGTCCGTGGGTTGATACTCTCGCGGATGATGTCAACGTCTAGCATAGTTGTAACTTGATGCTCAAGCTCTTTTTCTAAAGTGAGTGTTTTGGTTAAGGATGAGTGTTAATTGGGTGAAGAGAATTGCAAGTGAATACAATGAACATACTGGTGTACCTTAAGCTGATTTTGTTGATATAAATTCTTATTGTGGAACTTTGAAGCAGTAGTTACCATTTGTTACCTTTGGATGACATCGGCTCCGTTTGGCACTGCGGCGGCGGTCGTGAACGCGATGGTTATGAACCGTCATTCCTGAACACCCGACCTCACCTAAGGAACTTTGTCCGCTTTTATATTCAGAACTAGTTTCTGTTTTTGGGTGGCGGTCATAACCGTTGCCGTGCCAAACATACATTCTATGATGGTGGTGTTTTTGTCCAAACTCACCGGAGCAAAAACGTCGCGCTCCATTGTGGGGTACATATATGTTTGCACTTTTGGCTAACATAACCCATTTAATGTTGTAATATTCAATTAGTTTTCATAAATAATCATTGATATTAGCAAATCATCTATGCATTTCTTGTCTTTTTCAGAAGTTCAAAAGACATCCATATGGTTATCTTCTGTGCATGCGGTGTTATGGTCAAGTCACCTGATCTCTCTTTTCCTTTTTTGCCTGCATAAAATCAATTTGTTGCTGCAATTTTATTCTTCTCAAGCAGTGTAAAGGCTTTCCAATCCGCGGTGCAGCCTGCAATTATGCAAATTGTTATGGTCATGCATGCCAACGACGCACCGGGGAGAGTCTACACTCGGAGGAAGGCGACGACTCTTAGCCCACCGGGATTGAAGGAGACTGCGGGAAACATCTTCATTTACATATTTTTGTTTGAATGTTAATTCTGTTTTTGCTATGCGCATGCCGGAACTCTAGTTATTCACACCCCGCTGTTATAAAGAGTGTTGTATGTCTCATTGAGATTTTCATGCTTTGATGAATGTGTCTTAGGGCTTAAAATGAACACATGGAAGGGGCATGGGAGTAGGGGTGTTCACAAACCGAATCGAATAGCTCTTCGATCGAATTCAAATTTATTGTATAATAGAGAGATTCGGATTTGGATTTGTTCGAATATTTGAATTCGGATTCGTTCTAAAATCCTGGATTCGAATTCAATTTTGCTTCAAATGAAGGACCAAATAGTCTTTGATCGGACGACCATGATCATCTTCATATATAATATAGATCATTATTATTCTCTAACTATTCACTAATCTTGGTGAGCTGATATTATTCGGATTTGAATTTGAATACTACTTGAATCTGAATTTGGATTTGAATACAGATTCGAATTTGAAAAATATGAATCTTAATCTAATCTTCATGAATCGATTTTTCAGCTATGCATGAACTATTTGATTTGCGAACAACCCTACATAGGAGTGCTACTCGGCCCGCCCCAGTCGTTCGATATCTGCAACCTGCAGTGGATGATCCAGCCCAGGAGGCTAAGCCGTTCACGAGGTTCTGCTAACCTTACGAAAAGTACCGAACGCTTTCCAAATGCATACAGAGCAACACATTCATCCATAGATTCTCATTCCCCAACACATAATTGGTTCAAGGCATTATGATCACATGGAAAGAGTCCTATTTTGAACTTGCGCTGAGTTATGATTCGACCGTCTTCACAACCTTCATTTGAGCATTGATTGAGCATTATTGTCGTCACACATTGCTCTTGTCGGTTCATGCATATTTATATTATTATTATTTTTTTTATATCAGCACACTTTTTTTTTCATTAAATTAGGGTAATCATAATCTTACCTCAACTATGGCTATTTGTACCCATTTTTTTTAAAAGAGGCATTAATAAAGCCTCAAAAAATTCTAAATGTACTCACTCTTCTTCTCCCTCACCCAGTCACGCTGCTTTACGGAAACCCGCCCCTCCTTTTGCGATCTGCTCCGACGCCCGCCCGCCCCCATTTGCCGCCCACTTGGGAGATTTTCGGCCGGCCAAAAGTGATTTTCCTCCCTTTTCCACCATTAAAACTCCCTCCTTGCCCTCCGGTGAGTTTTTTTTTATTTTCTCTCAAATTTTTTCTACCCTAAAACCCTAGAATGCTGAAATCTTCATGAAATTGATTTGGGTACAATATATGCCTACTTTTATCTCTAAATTTAATTTTTTTAATAATTGTTTTGGGTACAAATAGCGTTGTGGTGTACAATTATAATTCTGCAAAGTACAAATAAAAGTGGGTTACAAATAGCCAAATATGATATATGATTATCGACTGTTGTCCAGCCGACAACAAATGACTCACCAGATTCTACAATCCCGCCATTAACTACACCTCTTAATGATCCTCTGCTAGAAACTAAAACAAATGAATCACCGGGTCCTGGCATTAACCCCGGCGTCCAAAGATAACCGCCATCCATCTGTGCCTAGTTGTATATTGCTATTAGTTTCCTTATTTGTTCATCTCCGTTATTTAATGCCCGGCTTTATGGCTGAATTGTTGTAACCTCCCTATAATTAAGGAGCTGATTATTTGCTCCAATTTATATTATAAATAGCTGGCTGTGAACCTTTAGAGGTACACAGTTTTCTCGGCCCAGTGTCTTGGAACACTCCTCCACACCTTCCTCCCCATCTCGGGAACTCCCTGCTGCTCCGTCTTCCATACCACCCTCCCCATCTCAGGAACTCAATGTCGCTCCGTCTACCATGCCACCCTCCCCTTCTAGTGAACTCACTACCGCTCGTCTTCACCCCATGATCACCAGAACTCGGGATAACACACGGACACCCAAGGCATGGTCTGCTACCTGTTACCCCTTACCCACCTGTCTGTTCTCCGCTCCCTCGCCGGTTAAGCCTACTTGTTTCTCTCAGGCCGCCCATGATCCTCGCTGGCGGCAGGCCATGGAATCGGAGATGAATGCATGCCCTTCTTCATAATGGTACATGGTCTCTTGTACCCTTCCGTCCTGACATGAATCTCGTCGGTTACAAGTGGGTGTTTAAGCTTAAACACCACCCGGATGGTTCAGTGGCTCGTTACAAGGCCCGTCTCGTGGCCAAAGGGTTCCATCAGCAACTCGGCCTCGATTTTGGAGAGACTTTCAGCCCGGTCATCAAACCGACTACTGTTCGCACTATCTGCAGTCTTGCCGTCTCCCGAGGTTGGACTCTCCGTCAACTTGACGTTAATAATGCCTTCTTACAAGGTTTTCTTGCAGAGACTGTCTTTATGGCCCAACCCCCGGGCTTCGTTGATTCCTCTCGGCCCAATCATGTGTGTCACTTGCATCGCAGCATCTATGGGCTTAAACAAGCTCCACGAGCGTGGTTCTCGTCTCAGCCGCTATCTGACCTCCTTGGGTTTTACGGGCTCCAAAGCTGACAGCTCTCTCTTCATACATCGCGTCGGTTCTCATCTTCTCCTTGTTCTCATCTATGTCGATGACATTCTTGCCACCGGCGACAACCCGACATCAGTGGAACGACACATCCAGAATCTTGGCACTGAATTCTCTCTCAAAGATTTAGGCCCCCTTCATTTTTTTCTCGGTGTTGAGTGTCGTCGCACTGCAGCTGGTCTCTTTTTGTCTCAGCAGAAGTATGTTCGCGATCTCTTACTCAAGCTCCGAATGGACGGTGTGAAACCTGTTAGTACTCCAATGGCCACGTCTTGCAAACTCTCCAAGTTCGACGGGGTTCCTCTGCCCGATCCACTTCTCTTTCGCAGCACGGTTGGAGCTCTTCAATACCTCAGCTTCACTCGCCCGGACATCGCCTTTTCCGTGAATAAGGTGGCTCAATTTATGCACTCACCCACCGAGGTTCATTGGTGCTCCGTCAAGCGGATACTTCGCTACCTCAAGTCTACCATTAATCATGGCCTCTTCTTGTTCGCGCGCACAACCTCCAACCTGATTGCGTACACGGATGCTGACTGGGCTGGTTCCTTAGATGATCGCAAGTCCACAAATGGGTATTGTGTCTTTCTTGGTGGCAATCTCGTCTCTTGGAGCTCGAAGAAACAACAAACCGTTGCTCGGTCTAGCACCGAAGCTGAATATCGGGGCGTTGCTAATGTGGCTGCGGAATTGCTTTGGCTCAAATCTCTCCTCCATGAATTTGGCCTTGCTCTCTCCAATCCTACAGTCCTCTGTGACAATCTCGGAGCCACTTACATGTCTGTTAACCCAGTGTGTCACTCCCAGTCCAAACATGTTGAAATTGATGTTCATTTTGTCCGTGACCATGTCGCCAAGGGTGCCTTCGACGTCCGGTTCGTCTCCACTGATGATCAGCTTGCTGATGTTCTTACAAATCCCTTAAGCACTGTGCGTTTTCAGCTCCTCAAATCCAAGCTCTCGGTTCTTCCAGATCCCTCCATCTTGCGGGGGGATGTTAGAGATAATGTCCAGCCGGCAACAAATGACTCACTGGATTCTACAATCCCGCCATTAACTACACCTCTTAATGATCCTCTGCTAGAAACTGAAACAAATGAATCACCGGGTCCTGGCATTAACCCCGGCGTCCAAAGATAACCGCCATCCAGCTGTGCCTAGTTGTATATTGCTATTAGTTTCCTTATTTGTTCATCTCCGTTATTTAATGCCTGGCTTTATGGAATTGTTGTAACCTCCCTATAATTAAGGAGCTGATTATTTGCTCCAATTTATATTATAAATAGCTGACTGTGAACCTTAAGAGGTACACAGTTTTCATATATTACTTTTATCTTCGACACCCCTAAACTAGAGCGATTAATGATCCGTTTGGCACAACGGTAGTTATGAACCGTCGTTATGAATGCTCGACCTCACCTAAGAACTACGTTCATTTTTATATCTATAATAATATATAAAGATATTTACACTGATCTACAGTGTCCGCCTTTCCGTCGCAAGCGTGATGTAGAGAGAGAGGGAGAGAGAGAGAGAGCACCGTTTCCGTCGCAGCATGATGTAGAGAGAGAGGGAGAGAGAGAGAGAGAGCACTATATAATGGCCGTTCGTCGAACGGCCTGGCCGTTCGTCGAACGGCCTATATATATGTATATACCGTTCGTCGAACGGTATATATATAACGGCCTATATACATGTATATACCGTTCGTCGAACGGTATATATATATGTCGTTCGACGAACTGGCCTATATAATTAGTCGTTCGACGAACGGCCAGGCCTATATATATACAGGCCGTTCGACGAACGGTATATGTATATATATACATATAGATATAGGCCGTTCGACGAACGACCTGTATATATATAGGTCGTTCGACGAACGGCCTGTATATATATAAATATATAAATAAATAACTAAATAAATATATATATATATAATACAGGCCAGTTCGTCGAACGGCCTGGCCGTTCGACAAACGGTATATATATAGGCCGTTCGACGAACGACCAGGCCGTTCGACGAACGGCCAGGCCAGTTCGACGAACTGGCCTATATAGATATTTAGGCCGTTCAACGAACGACCTGTATATATATAGGCTGTTCGACGAACGGCCAGGCCAGTTCGACGAACGGCCAGGCCAGTTCGTCGAACGGCCAGGCCAGTTCGTCGAACGGCCAGGCCAGTTCGTCGAACGGCCAGGCCAGTTCGTCGAACGGCCAGGCCAGTTCGTCGAACGGCCAGGCCAGTTCGTCGAACGGCCAGGCCAGTTCGTCGAACGGCCAGGCCCGTTCGACGAACGGCAGACCGTTCGACGAACGGCCTGTATATATATGAATAAATAAATAAATATATATATATAGCCGTTCGTCGAACGGTATATATATAGGTATATATATATAAGTATATATACGTATATATTTATATATATATATGTAAATATATACATATATATACCTATATATTTATAAGTATATACATTTAAATATATATATACTTATATATATAAGTATATATATAGTTATAAATATATATACATATATATACATATACGAGTGACAAGCACGGGCCTCCGGCCCGATTCAAGGCGGCATTTGTCGTGGGAGTGACATTTGTCGTGGGGGCGACATTTGTCGTGGGGCGATATTTGTTGTGGGGGCGACATTTGTCGTGGGGGAGACATTTGTCGTGGGGGAGACATTTATTGTGGGGGTGACATTTGTCGTGGGAGGCGACATTTGTCGTGGGAAGTGACATTTGTCGTGGGGAACGACATTTTTCGTGTGGAGCACATTTGTCG
>JAWHQI010002124.1:0-45213 GCA_033032865.1 Dactylorhiza incarnata | reverse complement strand
CCCCCCCCCCCCCCCCCCCCCCCCCCCCCCCCCCCCCCCCCCCCCCCCCCCCCCCCCCCCCCCCCCCCCCCCCCCCCCCCCCCCCCCCCCCCCCCCCCCCCCCCCCCCCCCCCCCCCCCGCCCCCCCGCGTCCAAGGAAGGGGCGAGCTTCTCTCGCCCCCATGCCCAGTAGGGGACGAGCCCAGGAGGGCATTCGGTCTGCGTTTAGCACCGTGGAACGGCGGGATTTGGCTATTCGCAGGCCAAGTCTGGGGTATTTTGGTAATTTCACGGACCGGTTTTTGGTTATTCGCAGTCCAACTTCAGAAATCCTATAAATAGGACCAAGGGGGCACCATTTGAGAGGATCTCATTCTAGGCTAGCTCTCTCCCTCTCTCTCTCTCTCCCCAAGTCTCTCTAGGGGGTGAGGAGAGCCTCCAGTGGTGCCCAAGCTCAGTAGTGGCTTGGGAGGAGAAGTTCCTAGGGAACTTCCGGGTATGTGCGGGACCTCCCCACTAAGCCCTTGGTCCAGTTCCTAGTTCCAACACCTTCAACCTAGAGCTCTCCCTTGGGAGGAGTAAGGATTGGTCGCCCCTCGGCTAGCTGAGGGCCCCGAACTCCACAGAGACTAAGTCTTGTTCGCAAGTCTCGGTTTCAACACATGGTGCGGTGAGCGTGGAACATTTGAGAGGATCTCATTCTAGGCTAGCTCTCTCCCTCTCTCTCTCCCTCCCCAAGTCTCTCTAGGGGGTGAGGAGAGCCTCCAGTGGTGCCCAAGCTCAGTAGTGGCTTGGGAGGGGAAGTTCCTAGGGAACTTCCGGGTATGTGGCAGGACCTCCCCACTAAGCCCTTGGTCCAGTTCCTAGTTCCAACACCTTCAACCTAGAGCTCTCCCTTAGGAGGAGTAAGGATTGGTCGCCCCTCGGCTAGCTGAGGGCCCCGAACTCCACTGAGACTAAGTCTTGTTCGCAAGTCTCGATTTCAACACCAGTTAGTTCAAAATCATTGTTCTTAGGGTACCAAAGGCCAAGATGTAGGCTGCCTTTAAGGTATCTCAGAATCCTCTTTGCAGTTGTGTAGTGAGATTCCTTAGGACATGCCTGGTACCTAGCACACACACATGTAACATACATAATATTTGCTCTACTGGCAGTTAAATATAACAGGGATCCAATGATGCACCTGTACATGGATTCATCAAAGGCCTTGCCCTTCTCATCCTTGTCCAGGGAAACGTTGGACCCCATGGGAGTTTTCATGGTGGAAGCTGATTCCATCCCAAACTTCTTGATAAGATCTCTATTGTACTTGGTCTGAGAAATGAATATACCTTCATTAGACTGTTTTACTTGGAGGCCTAAAAAGTACTTGAGCTCTCCCATACTGCTCATCTCAAACTCCCCCTGCATTAGGTTGGTAAACCTTTTGCAGAGGTTGTCATCAGTAAACCCAAATATTATGTCATCAACATATATTTGGACTAGGAGACACTTGCCCCTTGTTTCCCTAAGAAACACTGTGCTATCTATCTTTCCCCTCAAGAAGTTGTTCTTGATGAGAAAGCTAGACATTGTCTCATACCAATCCTTGGGGGCTTGCTTAAGACCATAAAGAGCTTTCCTAAGTAAGTAAACATGACTAGAGAGGGTAGGATGTACAACACCTGATGATTGCTCAACATATACCTCTTCCTTCAAGTCACCATTGAGGAAGCTGATTTGACATCCATTTGATACACTTTGAACCCTTGTGGGCAGCATAGGCAAGGAATATCCTAATTGCTTCCAACCTTGCAACAGGGGCAAAGGTTTGATCAAAGTCTATCCCTTCTTCCTGTCTATACCCCTTGGCTACCAGCCTTGCCTTGTTCTTTATGATTGCGTCATTTTCATCTAACTTGTTCCTATAAATCCATTTGGTACCTATGATATTATGTCCTTGAGGTTTTGGCACCAATTTCCAACCTTGCATCTCTTGAATTGTAGAAGTTCTTCTTGCATAGCTTGAATCCAAAAGGTGTCTTGGTTGGCTTCTTCAAACTTCTTGGGCTCCATATGTGATATGAAGCTCAAGAATAGGGCTTCATTACGAGCCCTGCTTCTGGTTAATACACCTTGATTCTGATCTCCAATTATTTGTTCTCTTGGATGATCCCTTAGATGTCTTACAACTGTTGGCAGTCTGTTCTCAGCTTGCTATGCTGTTTCTGCTGGTTCAGCAGTGTCTTCATCAACATTGACTTCTTCCTCTTCAGGGATGGCAGCATTAGAATAAGCTTTGCTGTTACTGGGTGTGTCTTGTATAGACATCCTTTCCAAATCCTGTTCATTTCCTACCAAGACAGAAGATCTAGACCAGCTCTTATATATTAGGCTGGTCTCATCAAATACTACATGCATAGACTCCTCTACAATATGAGTTTTCTTGTTATACACTCTATAAGCTCTACTATGTGAGCAATAGCCAACAAGAACACCCACATTGCATTTCTCTGCAAACTTTGTTAATTGAGATTTTCCATTGCTTAAAATGTAGCATTTGGAGCCAAAGATTCTAAAGTATGAAATTGTAGGTTGTTTGCCTTTCAGAATATCATAGGGAGTTATTCCATGAACCTTATTGATGGAAGCTCTATTGAGAACATGACATGCAGTATTGACTGCCTCATCCTAGAAGTATTCTGGGAGTGAGGAGTCACTAAGCAGTGTTCTCCCAGCTTCTATCAAGGTCTTATTCCTCCTCTCAGCCACACCATTTTGTTGTGGAGTCCTTGGGGAGGATAACTCTTGGGTGATACCATATTCTTGACAAAACCTTGTCATAGCTTCAGATTGAAATTCTGTGCCATGGTCAGTTCTAGTCCTGACCACAACACATTGCAAGTCATTCTGAATTGCTTTGACATGAGTTATAAAAATATTTAGAGTATCAGACTTCTTCTTTAGGAAGAATACCCATGTATATTTTGAGTGATCATCAACAATCACCAAAGTATACAATTTCCCACCTAGGCTCTGAATTGGCAAAGGACCAAACAAGTCCATATGCAAGAGATAAAGACATCTTTCAGTGTCTTTGGAGCCAATACTTTTAAAGGTGGCCCTTGTTTGCTTACCCATTTGGCAAGCATGACATGGACCACTTTTAATACATTTTATATTAGGACTATTCCTAACAAGATTTTAGAGAATAGTCTATACATTGTCTTGTAGTTAATGTGAGCAAGTCTCTTGTGCCATTAAACATAAAGGGACTCATTCTCATTAGCTACTAGACAAACATATGTAAGAGAATTACTGCATATAAAGTCTAATCAATAAACATTCCCACTCCTAGTGCCTGAGAGAATGGTCTCCAAGTCATTAGACTTTTTAATCAAGCACTTCTCATTGTGGAATTCAATGACATATCCTAGATCATATAGTTGACTTATGCTTACTAGGTTGTGTTGCAACCCTTCAACATAAGCTACCCTTGTAATTGAGACTATGCCATTGGAGATCATACCATATCCTTTGGTGATTCCCTTTTCTGATCCCCCAAAGATAACTTTGGGTCCATTCTTCACAGCCTTGTAGTCCTGTAGAAGATTTCTTGTTCCTGTCATGTGCCTTGAGCACCCACTGTCCAAGTACCAAATTTGGTTGAGGCTGGTACTTGAACTAACCTACAAGAAGAAGTTTAGTTATCCTTAGGAGCCCAAATAGCTTTGGGTCCTAGGTACTTGTTAGCATGATGAATTGACCTTACACTAGCTGCACCCTTTGCAGGAAGGCTTATCTTTGCACATGGCACATTAGGATTGTGTCAACAGTCTATGACAAAGTTTCCTACTTTACTACAACACCAATATTCATGAATGTTGTATCTCCTCTCCTGAACATTTCTTGAGGGGTGTGCAGCACAGTCCACATGTTCAGGAGGAGAGACAACAACTTTTCTCTTGTTTCTTTCAGTAAGAATTTGGCTGAAAGTCAATCTGTGGACAACCTTAGTGGTCTTTGTATTAATGGCATCAACTTGCTTTGGCATTTTGGCAATGCAACTTTTGATGGAATTAGACACTGAGCAATTAGACATGTCCACTGATTTGACAGCAGTCATGTTCTTGGCTGAATCAACCCTAGAAGGGTTTGCTTTCTTATTCTTGAATGAAGGGGCTGATGTACCAAATACAAATGGTCCAGGTTGGGTCATTTGAATTTCCTCATGGGGAGCCTTCATAGCACTCAATCCCATTCCCTTTCTTCCACTATGAGAAGGAGTGTTTTCCTTCCTATAGGTACTTACATTCTTCCAGTGACCATACATGCTTTCATGGTCATACCTGTTGGAAGGAAGTAATACGTTTTGAAAGGTGGTTTAAGGCTTAGCCTTACCCCTGCTCTTTTCTCCACTCCCTTCTCCTGCTTCCATTTTATTGAATCCTAGTCCTCTCCTATTGGATTGAGAAAAGCAGAAGGCAATAATAGGGAGCACAGATTTTGGCTTGGAGAATTGAGCAACTAGGCTTCTTTCTTTCACAAGCTTCTCCTCAAGATCCTTGATGACCTTGTTATTAAGGTATATGGTGCTCAGATGGGTGATAGTTATCCCCTTCAGATGGCTAATTTCCCTATACATCTGATTCATCTTGGTAGAAAATTCAGTGCATTCTTATTTTTCCATCTTAAGGGAATCTATCTCTTAGGCTTGCCTCTTGGCTAGCTTTTAACTCCTTTTCAGAGCTTCCAAGAGAGCATCATACTTGTCAATCAATTGATTGACATCCACCTAAACATCTGAATCAATTCCATCAATTGATGAAGGTCCTCTAGATTCTGGTCCAGTCTCATAATCAGAAGAGGATAAGGAATGAATTAATACCTATTCATTTTCTGAGATGTTCTGACTGTCCTCCTCATCAGTGATGGCCATGAGGCATAGCTGAACATTGTCCTCTTCATCCTCCTCTATATCACTGTCTGAGTGTGATAGAGGGGCCCTGACTCCAACCATGGCAGCAGGATAATCTTTAACTTCTTCTGCTGCAAACAACCCTATGTAGGCTTCTTCTCCATTCTCTGAATCTGAAGTTGAGGATTCAGATTCACTCCAGCTTTTTTCCTTTCTTTGCTAGGAAGGATTTTTCACCCTTCCTATCCTTTTGGTGATGGTGCTTCTTATCACCTTTCTCCTTTCTCCTTTCTTTTGGCTGGATAGTCAGCTATGACATGTTCAGGTTTGCTGCAGTAATAACAAATAATGTTATTTGAAACATGTTTACTAGATTTGGATTCATATCTGTCACCCTTTGGGTGCTTTCTTTCAGGTTCCTGTGGTCTTTCTTGGAGTGTGATGAGGAGGAGGGCTTGTTCTTCCATTGCTTTCTCCTCATCATCTTCTTGAACTGCCATGAGAAGGCAGCAAACTCTTCATCAGAGGAAGAGCTATCTGAGGTGCTGATTTTAGATTTTTCAGATTCAGCACTTCTCCTTGGAGGAGACACCATCCTGCCCTTGCTTTTCTTGGAGCTGTCAGCTTTGAGAGCTACAAATTTCTCCCTTGCCTGAGCCCTTGTTGAGGTGTCCTCTTCCTTTCTTGCAGACAGCTGAATCTCATAAGAGAGCAGCTTTCCAAACAGTGTATGAACAAGCCTAGCCACTTCCCTGATAGCACAAATTTTTGTGTCCCAATCCCTGGTTAGAGATCTAAGGAACTTATCATTCAACTCATAATCAGTGAATACTCTCTCATAGGTTCTCAACTCATTGACTATTCTGAAGAACCTCTCATAGCACATAGAGATGCTCTCCTGGCTGAGCTGCCTGAAGGCTTCATACTCTTGGTTAAGGAGTGACTTTCTATCATCCCTTACTTCAGCTGTCCCTTCCATATATACTACTAATGTGTCCCACATTTCCTTAGCAGTAGTGCAGTGTACTATGTTTTGAAATGTGGAATCATCAATAGCATTAACTATGATGTTCTGGGATCTTTTGCCCATAGTGAACAATGCAAGTTCATCCTTGGTCAAATCATTGAAGGTCTTGGGCACTCTTTTTGTTGGATCTATGGTGGAGTCAATTTGAAAGGTGAAAGGCCCTTGCTTTACAGTTATGTAGATCCTTGGGTCAGATGCTTCCATAAACAATCTAACCCTTTGCTTCCATATGCCAAAGTTTTCTTTGTTGCATATGGGCAACTTCATGGATCCCTTCTCCTTCTGCAATCCAGAGGAAGGCATTGGATTGATAAGACTATTCCTTTATAAGATCTGGTCAGACAGTTATGTCCTTCTTGACCAACCTCCCTCTGATACCACTTGATAGTTCATGTAGGATGTAGTCTTAAACACCTAGGGGGTGAATAGGTTTCTTTTTGTTTTAGGCTTGTTGTTTTCTGATTTTAGGTTTGTAAAGTATCAAGCATAGAAAACACACAAATATTTATAGAGGTTCCTCAAGACATGGTGTCTTAAGTAGTCCTCTTTCCCCCCTTCACCTTTCTAATAATGAGTTAGACAAGGCCAACTTCTCCAAACTCAGCTCCAAGAACCTACAACACAGATCCCACAGGATCTCTCAGGTTTTCCCAAACCCTACCTCAGGCACAGCAGCCCTACCTCAGAGGAATCCACCTCCTACAACTCAGGCCACCTCCTGGTCCTACCTCAAGCTGAACTCTCAGCTCTACAACTCAGTCCAATCAGCCTTAAACACTCAGGCAATAAAGCCCTACAGTCTCAGAACCCAAAGGCTCCTACAAATGATATAATAATGATTACAGACTGAAGGAAGAAAAGATCAAGCCTGTTCTTCTTTTTCTTCACAGCTGCTGTTGCAGACTTGAACTAGGGAGGAGAAGTACAGCTCCAACTTGATTCTTCTTGATCAACTCTTCAGATGATGGACTTGATCTACTTGCTCCATCTTGAAATGAATCAAGACAAGCAATCTCTTTTCTCCTTGCAGCCTTGTGTGAACTCAGTTCTTGGCTGCCGACAATGGAACAGTATGTTCTTGAGTTTGTGTGTTGGAGAGTAATAACAAAAGTTCTTTGTTAAACCCTAACTTATTCCTTTTATACATCAATGACCCCCAACGGCTCTTAACTGTCCTCCTGACAGGTATGGGAGTGATTGGTGGTCCCCAGTATGCATTTCTGCAACTTGCGCCAAAAGCAGAACCCACCAAATCACGTTTGAACTGTCTCAGCGGTTGGGCTGAGATGGTCAGCCGTCTCAGCGGTTTCTTCTGTCCTATCTCAGTGGATCCGCTGAGACAGACGATTGTCTCAACGGTTTCTTCTATCTGCAGCTCAGCTTGGCCAGATGCCTTCTCAGCGACTCCTGGTCTTGTCTCAGCGGTTCAGCTGAGACAGAGAGCTTGTCTCAGCTGATCATACATTACACCATGGTGTGCCCTTATCCTGCATACTTATGAGATAGAAATAGGGTTTATCAAATACAACTTGTACTCAGCATTGAGTGCGAGGTCTCTTCAAATCAAGGGAACATTGAGGGTCATTCTCCCAACAATATACTTATATTTTATTCATTGTATGAACTGTTGGATCGGTAGGCACCCTTAGAGGGGGTGAATAAGGGTTTTAAAACTTTTATGTTGTTTTGAAATACTTGAAATATTAGGAGATCAAAATAGTGCAAAACAAAGACAAATTAAGAGAATCAAAATAGATACATGATTTTATTAGTATGAAAAGTAGGATTACAAAACATGATTTCTTATAACGCTAGAAATCGAAGGAGGATAGTAAAAGTCTTTTTCATTTTCTATCCCGACTCGTATCCCACGAACCCGTGGCATTAGTCTATCCTTCCCCAGATACGACCTCAAGCCGCTCTAGCCAACCCTTCCCCGAATATGACCTCGAGCACCCCTAGATCTACACCCTAGACCTATTTGCTAACACGAGGCAAATTCCTCCCTAAATCCTACCCAGACCTAGTCGCTAACAAGAGGCGAATTCACTAAACGATTACAAGAATGAAAAGAACAACAATATTAAAAACTCCCTCTATGTGGATCTCTGAAGAAGTAGACGGAGACCCGCAGAGTATGAACGTAGTCGATGCGGTCTTTCATCACAGTGATGAAGCATGTTGAAATCTTCTCCATGAATCTTCTTAAGCCTTCATGGATTTGTGGGAGTATCTCTCTGAACCTTCCTCTATATGATGTGGCACGAAGCTATGGAATTTAGGAGTAGAAGAGGATGAGAAAGACGGAGCCAAGGGATCCTTTATATAGACTTAGAGCTAGCGCCTGCGCTATCGCTACCGCCGGCGCTATCCTGGTATAGAATTATTCTGCGCGTGCGTATCTTTCATTCCAGGGAAAACCTGCCGCATTACCTCTTGTGCTCCATGCTACCGCCTGCGCTAGCGCTACCGCATGGTGTTAAAAAATTAAGAGGTCCAGAGTGAAGTAATAATGCGGAACACTTCAACACAATCCACAAGAATGATAATCAATGACAATGGGAAGGAAAAATAGTGCACTAGTTATTCACTATCTCTTTACAGCTCGAGACATACATGACGAGACATGATTCATAACAATCACAGAGGAGAGAAGCACAAGACAAAAAACAAGCCGCCAGCGAACTGCCAAAGCAATGATCACCAGACCGCTCGAACAGGCAAGCCACACGGCTATCCCTGAGATCGCGCGAACAGAGAACAACCCGCTGCTGTCAGCCCGTAACCACAGACCGCACAACCTGCTGCTTTATTCAACTGCTGAAAACAATTGTCCGCACTTCTTGATCACCCAGACCGCACGGTCTCAAGATCACAGAAGAACCCGCGAACACTTGACGAAGAATTGCTTCCTGCTGCAAGATCACAACTCAAGACCGCCCGACCACTTAAGGCCGCCTGATCAACTGAGTCCGCTGCATAGTCCAAGAACTTCTAAACACAGTCCGCACAGACAGATCGCTGCCGATCTGGTTTATTCAAAGATGAAAAGAAGGGAGAATGCTGACGGTGACTGATAGCCGCTAACCTGCGAACATAACAACCCAGTCAGACATCTCAAACTGCGCGACCTCAAAAAGAGACCGGCACAATCAAGCCAACTTTTGCTCTTACAATTCTTGCGTATGAATGGCTACCCAGGCATCCCTATTTATAGGCAAACAAACAGATGTCGTCACCGCCCCAAGGGATACAGTCACCTTCCTTATTGAAGCATACGGTCTCTAGAACCAAACCGCGCGGTCTCATCAAGACCTTATTAAACTTAAGCAAAACTGTCCAAGACAGCTTGCCAAGAACAAACCAGTAGACCGACCGATCTCTTATAAGAATAGACATATGAGCATCTGACTGATCAGGAGCAGACCGCTAGAAACGAGCTCAAATAACCCGCCCAGACTCTTATAAGAACGGAGCCACATGAACATCCTGACATACCAACCTATCCGCCAGAACGAACTCATGCAGACCGCAGTACTAGACCGCAGAAGCGACCACTAGTACAAGACCGCCCGGTCTAATCCAGAACAAGATACTTGAGCAGGCAACCAAACACAGGTCACCAACACCAGAGACACGCGACCAAACCAGCCAGGTTGCCACACCGAGCTTGCGGATTCCAGAAGTAAACGCAACACAGGTCATGTGGTCTCTGCGGTCTCCAAGAATAGACTGCCCGGACAGTCCACTTCAACTTCAAAAATTTACCACTCCCCTTGAAGTGGGAAGCGGAAGTCAGCCCAAGTAGACTCCTCAACCATGTGAACGGTTCCTTCGACAACGGCTTTGTAAATATGTCAGCGACATTATCCTTGCTATGCACATACTCAACCATAGGAGATCCCTCCAACACCTTCTCGCGAATGAAATGATGTTGAATCTCTATGTGCTTGCTTTGCGCATGATAAAATGGATTGTTCAACAGTTTGAGGGCACTCTCATTGTCATCCCGAAGTAGAGTAGGACCATGCACCTCCCAATGAATGTCCTCCACAAGTCTCCTAAGCCAGATGGCTTCCTGAGCTGCCAATGCCGAAGCTTTGTACTCCGCTTCCGTTGTAGAGACAGACACAGAATCCTGCTTCTTGCTGCACCATGATATAGCTGTAGAGCCCGTCATAAAGACGTATCCAGAAGTCAATCTCCGATCATCTGAATCTCCTCCATAATCAGCATCCGTGTATCCATGCAAACAAAAGTCGAGTCCTTCCCGTAGAAAAGACCCAAATCCGAGGTGGTCTTGACATACTTCAAAATGCTTCTCTCCGCCATCAGATGAGGTTTCCGTGGCTCTGCCATATATCGACTCACCCGGCCAACCTCATAAGCAATATCCGGCCTCGTGATTGTCAAATATATCAGACTTCCGACCAAAGCCCGAAACACCAAAGAATTTGAAAGAACCTTCCCCTCTTCACGTCGAAGATGAATACCAACCTCCAGTAGAGTAGAGCTGCTCTTCCCCCCTTCCATGCCAAATCGCTTCACAATTCGTTCGGCATACCCTTTTTGGGAAACAAGCATTCTGCCCTCTTTCCTCTCCACTTCGAGTCCAAGGAAATGGTGGAGCTCACCCAAGTCCTTCATCTCAAATCTGATAGCTAGCCCAGCATGAAGCCTAGCTACCTCCACTTCAGAATTCTCGGTGACGATCATATCGTCAACGTATAGTTTGCACCACCAAGCCTAGCTTGAATCAGAATCAGAAGCAAAATATCCGCAGAACTGGAGGTATTATGTAATCTTGACATACCATGCCCGAGGCGCCTACTTCAAGCCGTAAAGAGCCTTCTCGAGCTTACACACATATCTTGGGTGCTCTTCAGAAACATAACCAGGTGGCTTATCCATGAAGATATCCTTGTCAATCTCGCCATACAAGAAAGCATTCTTTACATCGAGTTGCCAAATCTTCCATCCTTTGCAAGCTGCCAATGCGATCACCACCCGAACCGAAGTCATTTTGGCAACAGGGCTAAGCGTTTCTTCATAATCTTCCCCATACTTCTGAGAGAATCCTTGAGGTACAAGGTGAGCCTTGTACCGCTCAATGCTACCATCACCCTTCTTCTTCAGCTTGAAAGCCCACTTGCAAGTCACCGGAGTAACACCCTCAACCTCAGGCACCAAGTCCCAAGTCTCATTCTTCCTGAGGGCAACCATCTCTTCATCCAAGGCCCCTTCCCACTCCTTGCCTCCAATGGCATTTTCAAAGTAAGATGGCTCTCTCTTATCCAGGGGACCTGCAAAGAAACATGAGACGAAGCTCACTAGATTTCCCCTGTATACCGATCTGGTGGAATAATGGTCCTCTTGGAACTCCTCAAAGCTTTACCTTGATCCACCTCTCCAGCTACTTGTTTTGGACTAGCTCTCCTTTCAGGCATATTTGGAGCATAACTCCCCCTGCTTCCAGAACCTGAAGCACCTGCCCCAGAGCTAGAAGCACCTGAAGCACGTGGAGAAACATGCAACTCCACCAGAACCTCCTTAGTAGCTTCACCTGGTCCACCATCTACCCTGCTTCCTTGTAGCTCAACAAAAGAGCTACCCTGGTATGATGTTAACTCATCGAATACCACATCCCTTGAGACCACAGTTCTCCGTGTCTCTGGATCCATGCATCTCCAACCCTTCTTCCGGTCATCATAACCGATGAAGACTAGCTTCCTTGCTTTTGCATCTAGCTTTGTTCTGAGGGCATCAAAAGCATGCACATAACAGGTAGATCCGAACAGTCAAAGGTGTTCCACCGTGGGCTTTATCTTGAACATCTACTCATGAGGGGTCTTCATGTTGATAGGACTAAGAGGCATCTGATTGATGACATAGGTTGCTCAAGACATTCCCTCTGCCCAGAAGAACTTTGGGATATTCTTGGCATGAAGCCGACACTTGCAGGTCTCCGTCAGATGATGGATCTTCCACTCTGCAACACCATTCTGTTGTGGAGTGTGAGTAGAAGAAAGCTCTCTCTGGATGCCATGCTTCCTGCAGAAGTTAAAAAACACTTTGGAGGTAAACTCCCCTCCATTGTCAGTTCTGAACTTCTTTATCCGCAGGTTGAGCCAACCCTCCACTAGCTCCTTGAACTCTACAAACCTCATGAATGCTTCCGACTTCTCCTTCAAAAAATATACCCAAGTATATCTAGTGAAGTATTCAATCAAAACCAGCATATACCCGCTGCCTCCGAGACTGACAGTTGCGGTAGGTCCAAACAGATCACCATAGATACACTCCAATAGTAATTTAAATCTGCTTTGTGATTTGTCAAATGGAAGACATTGAGCCTTACCATATTGGCAACCTGCACAAACGTGACCATCACCGAATGATGACAAACTAGGCAAACCTCTTACAAGGCCTCTCCCTGCCATAACTTTCAACTTGTCCATCCTAACATGTCCGAGTCTTTCATGCCAGATAGCAGCGCTATCATTAGTCCTCATCTTATCAACATAGGAACTTGTAGATAACACAAACAAGTCCTTCACCCTTTGCCGACATGAGTGACTTCAGCCTCCTCCGCTGACACGTTTCGAAGAAACTTCACTTATGTTGGACCAAACAGAACGTGATAGCCAACATCCACATCATTGGTCACCGAGAAGAGGTTTTTCGTCATCCCCGGAACATGATAGACACTCTTCAACGTAAGAGTACCTCTATAATCGTTCAAAGAAACTACACCCTCCTTCTCTACTGCATGTATAGTATCATCAGCCGTAATGATAACATCATTACCTATATGCCTGCAAAGAAGAAAACTTCGACTTGTCTCCGGTTAGGCGATGACCACAGCCCGAGTCCACTATCCAATCACCTTGATAGTTGATGGACGCCATAGCCCGAACACACGTGCTCGTCATGAAGGCTTCATCAACCCACCTATCATCTGCATTGGAACTAGCCTCCTCCTTTCCCGCAGCATGCCCCGACTGAAGATTGACCTTGCAGTCTCTTTGAAATGACCAAGCTTGTTGCATCTGTAACATCTATGCCCTTCCTTCTTCTTCCCCTCAGACTTAGGAGCATAACTCCTCTCTTGCTGATATGAAGTAGATGGACCATCGTTACCAAATGACTTCTTCTTCTTGTCCCAACGCCTCTTCTTTCCAGAAAAGAGAACCTCATCTTCTCTCCCAGAGACTGACATCCCTGCCATTTGCTTAGCCAAACTTTCTTGCGATGCAAGCAAGTTCTCCAGCTCCAGCAACGATGGCTGATTGGCCCAGCCTTGCACAGAAGTAACAAAGGCCACGTACTCCTTCCGCAAGCCGCGGATTATGTGCCTCTTCAGCTTCGCTTCTGAGATAGGCTCATTCGGGTCTAATATTGATATCTCTGCGCATAAGTTCTTCATCTTCAAGAAGAACATTGAAATGGACAAATCTCCCTGAGTTGCTTTTGCCAACTCATTTTCCAAGAACTGTAGCCGAGCTACATTCTTCTTATTGAACAAGCCATCCAAGGCTGTCCAAATTTCAGCAGCTGACCTACATCCAATGATGTGGCCAAACAACTTCGGAATGATAGCTCGCTTGAGAGTGAACTCTGCCTTTGCATTAGTTCTCTTCCAAGCCTTCACGAGCTCAGCATTCCCCTCGGCAGGAACAACAGCTTGTCTTGCTTCTCCTCCGACTACCTCCCATAAGTCCTCGCCAAGAAGATAGATCTCCATGCACGACTTCCACTTGTTAAAGTTAGTCTGTGTCAGGAGCTCAATAGCAAGACCTCTTGCATATCCTCCTTCCATTGCTATCTCACTGATTGACAACCGACTTGCAGAAACCCAAGCAGAAGACAACACTGATTACTGCTCAAAAACCTTCCTCTGATACCATGTTAAAAAATTAGAGGTCCGGAGTGAAGTAATAATGCAGAACACTTCAACAAAATCCACAAGAATGACAATCAATGACAATGTGAAGATAGAATAGTGCACTTGTTATTCACTATCTTTTACAGCTCGAGACATACATGGCGAGAAATGATTCATAAGAATCACAGAGGAGAGAATCACAAGACAAAAAATAAGCTGCCAGTGAACTTCCAAAGCAGTGATCACCAGACCGCTCGAACAGGCAAGCTGCATGACTATCCCTGAGACCGCACGAACAGAGCACAACCCGTTGTTGTCAGCCCACAACCACAGACCGCACAACCTGCTGCTTTATTCAACTACTAAAAACAATTGTCCGCACTTCTTGATTGCCCAGACCGCACGGTCTTAAGATCACAGAAGAACCCACAAACACTTGACGAAGAACTGCTTCTTTCTGCAAGATTGCAACTCAAGACCGCCCAACCACTTAAGGCCGCCTAATCAACTAAGTCTGCTACATAGTCCAAGAACTTCTAAACACAGTCCGCACAGATTGACCGCTGCCGAACTGGTTTATTCAAAGCTGGAAATAAGGGAGAATGCTGACGGTGACTTCTAGCCGCTAACCTGCGAACAGAACAACCCGGTCAGACAACTCAAACCGCGTGACCTCAAAAAGAGACCGACACAATCAAGCCAATCATTGATCTTACAGTTCTTGCGTATGAATGGCTACCCCGGCATCCCAATTTATAGGCAAACAAACGGATGTTGTCACCGCCCCAAGGGATACAGTCACCTTCCTTATTGAAGCATGCGGTCTCCAGAACTAAACCGCACGGTCTCTTCAAGACCTTATTAAACTTAAGCAAAACTGTCCAAGACAGCTTGCCAAGAACAAACCGACAGACCACCCGGTCTCTTATAAGAACAGACATATGAGCATCTGACCGATCAGGAGCAGACCGCCAGAAACGAGCTCATACAACCCGCCCAAACTCTTATAAGAAAGGAGCCACATGAACTTCCTGACATACCAACCTGTCCGTCAGAACGAACTCATGCAGACCGCAGTACTAGATCGTAGAAGCGGCCACTAGTACAAGACTGCCCGGTCTAATCCAGAATAGGATACTTGGGCAGGCAACCAAATACAGGTCGCCAACACCAGAGACACACGACCAAACCAGCCAGGTCGCCACACCGAGCTCACGGATTCCAGAAGTAAACCACAACATAGGTCGCGCGGTCTCCAAGATCAGACCGCCCGGACCACTTCCACTTAAAAAATTTAACACATGGCGCTAGAGCCTTCGAAAAATGCTCCCAGAATTGCACTAATTGTTGGAGCCTATGTTCCGCATCTATTGGTTTGAGAATAACAAATACCGTGTTGTATTTGATCTTGTATTTTATGTGTTTATAGTATGCAGGTTGTACAAGAACAATAGCTACACATCCCTATGAATAATATACTGAATGGAGATGACTCTCTGGAAAGAGAGCTAACGCCCCGCATTAGTTGTTAACGCCCCGCATTAACTTCCGTTGAGAAGGAATCCGTCGAGAAGAAATGCCGTCGAGAAAGAATCCGTAGAGAAGCCAGAGACAACGCCAGGCGTTAGGTCTTAACGCTGGGCGCTAACCGTTCGACGAAATTACGTTCGACGAAAATGCCGTTCGACGAAATGAGAAGTCCGCTCGACGAATTGCAGTTCAACGAACTGAGCTACTGCACGACAATATTGCATTCGACGAAATGAACTTGCGTTCGATGAATTTGATGCAGTTCGACGAACTTTGAAGGGGAACAAAACTCAATGCCAGTGTTGACTCTTAACGCCCGCGTTGAATCCACAAACTGCCACGATCTTGGTGGTTGCGTGATTTTAGCCACGACAGTACACATTCACAAACGCCGACGTTAACTCTTAACGCCATGCGTTAGCTCCCGTGGCTATTTAAAGTACATCCCCTCTCATTCTATGTGAGATGATTCCAGAATTCCAATAATTTTAAGAGAGGCTCGTGTACAGCAATTAAGAGATCTCCCTTGGGCTATCATGAAGATCTAAAGAGGTTTTTGAAGGAGAAGGTCTACAACGCATATCCCATACGAAGGACGATCATTTCAAGAATGCCAACATCTACATCGACTTTGTCTTCACCTTCAGAATTTCTTGGGGAGTTTCTCTTTACTTAGCTTGTAATCTTTTATTTTATTCTCTTTGTAATTTGTGTGGAGAAATCGTTCGGGGAGAACGTCGGATTCCGGAAAGGATTTCGTGGGTAAATCGCCTTGTGTTGGCGACTAGGTCCTTGTGCGGCTTAGGGGGTAATTCGCCGCCTTGTGCGTGGCGACTAGGTTGAGGGTAGATCTAGGGGGTGGCTAGAGGCCTTATCTGAGGTAAGATAGGCTATAGCCAACCAGTCCTTGGGAGAAGGACCGGTGAAACACCAAAAAGTGTTTTTACATATTCTCGCCTTGATTTATAGCGTTATAGAAATCAAACATTTCTGTATTCAATTTATTATGAAATAAAATCATGAGATAAACATTTCCTCTTCAAGAATGCTTTAATTTATATTTTTATCAAAGTATTAAAATGAACCTTTGTGTAATTATCTTTGAAATACAATAATCATTTTTATTATCTCTGATTTTCTGGAATTGTGTTTCATTAATGTTTTCATTAGTAAAATCTCAATGACATAATTCTGAGCAGATTAATTTTCTGGAGAGCTAACGCCCAGAGTTAACACCTAACGCCAGGCGTTAGCAATAGTAAGGAAAAAGTTCTATTTCCCTTATCTGAGATATTAAAATATATTTTCCTATAAAATATTCTGAAACTTTAGTCCCAAACTCTGATAAATTTAATTAAGATTTAAATTCCATAAAACCCTTATTCACCCCCCCCCCTCTAAGGGTTCCATCAGATCGAACACTAATCAGAGCTAGCGCCTGAGCTAGTTGCTACCGCCGGCGCTAGTGGACATGTTGGAATTCTGGCTTCAAACTTGGGGGCAACCTTCATATGTTATCCTTGAGTCATATGGCTTTGTTTCCTGCACACTTAAACACACAAGATCAAATACACATTGGATTTGTTATTCTCAAACCTAAGAGATGCGGAAGACGATGTTCCAACAAACTCCCCCATTTGATATTAATAAATCCATTAATGATAAATCAGAGCATTAATATATATAAGCATGATGAAACCTACTTGTGTGTGTGAGAGAGATGACATAGGATAATTGTTGATTTTACTATTTAGAATTGCTCTCCTTAAATACATGCTCCCCCTATGTGAATGCTCCCCTTAAATGTAAGCTATCATCTTAATTATTAATCATGTTAGTTTTCCCTTTTGATAGCGATTATTATTTATCATGTAATTTCTCCCCCTTTTGTTATTAGCAAAAGTGGGTTAGGTAGCAAGAGACATAGAAAGAGGTTTTTTGATAAAAAAGATAAGACATGATCGAGCTTTTAGAGGAAATGAAATGATACGGAGTTTTTAGCATAAAAAGGTAATGATTTCCAAGTAACAAATCTACCCAGACAATATGTCTACGCCCTAGCCCCGTACTAAGTGACAGATGGTCATGAGGAGTTGCATACATGCTGTAGGTTGGGGTGTTAGTCCCATATGCAAACACTAGAAAAAACTCAACCTATCACTCTTTCCCCCTAGTGCCTCGCAAGACCCCACTGAAACCCTCCCCGGTTAAGGACAAGACATGACTTAGAGGTTAGGTTATCTAATGTCTACCACCCTACGCCCTCGCTATGGTGAGATATGTAATCATGAGATAATAATCATTGGAAACAATAAGCATTTAGATCTAATGATAAGTTCATAGCCTATGAGTTTATATTTTATTTGAATTGTAAAAAAACTCACATAGCTATTTTGAAATCCATTAATAAATCAGAGTTTTTAGCATAAAAATGATATTCATGTTAGAACAACCAATATAAATTCTACCAAGCAAGTCTACCACTTGTTGAAAAAGGAATTTTGAGATTTAAGACTTTGATATAAGCATGAAAGCGCAAGGTAAAAAAATATGGTAATGATGCAGAAGACTTATAGAAGTACAAGAAACATCTTTGTCGTAATCATGATAATTCTTAAAAAGAGAATATGAGTTTAAGTTCCAAAAAGTAAGATGTTTTTGTAAATCATTATTCATTGAAAGTCTTTAATTATGATAATAAAGTAACCAAACATGAAAGAAGGATATCAAAAAGAAACTACTACAATGTTGTTGTAATTCACAATTTCAAGACAAACCAAATATTGTAGAGAGCATGCTAGGTTATCTAGTGCATTTATATATAAAGAGTAATATAGAATTAACATTAGAATCCAATACTCATGAGAAAAAGTGTTATGGAAGATAATGATGTGCACATAAGTGTATTTTGAAGAAAGTAAACAAATGATTTAATCAAAAATACAAGACATATGTAGAGTAAAGTGCACAATAAAATACAGTAAATTTTACTTCCACACACTTCAATGCACAAGAAATGTACAACAACCAAGGTGCTTTGCACACACAATGCTCATTAAGTCTTATCAGGGTGCAAAGTAGTGCTTGGGGGATCACACATTTTATTTTTCAATATTGATTTTTGTGATCTAGTGTACTTAAGAATAAGTGATTTTAAGAAAATGAAGATTTGCACAAGACAGTTTACTATTCTTTCCAAGGTGCTCAACCTTAGAATGCTCATTAAGACTTATCAGGAGGTTCAAGTAGTGCTTGGTGGAGTTATCTTTGTCAATTTATTTCATGATTTTTTTTGTTTTGTACAAAGTTCTCCAAATACACTAATTTTGTTTTGCAAACCAATGAAATTGTGAAAGCACAACCACTTTTCTTAAATATTGAGAGTGCAAATAAAGGCAGTGTAGGTAATATACTTGTGCAATTTTAATTCGTTGTATAATTACAATACATAAGTAAGCATTATTAGATTAAAAGCACATGTAGACTATGCCAAAATAAGTGAGTGAATAAAAATCATTATCAACCATAAAACATTTACTCATACTTAGTGGCATGCTAAGCTTGGTTCTACACAACGTTTTCAAAATAATTGATGCACATGTGATTAGATATATCAAAGCATGATAAGAACAATGTTCAAAGTAGTTTTAAAATATGAATTACAACATTATAGAAGGTCTAAATGATATATTAAACCATGCTTGATTTTCACAATAAAGTCCATATAGTTTTTTTTTATATTTAAATAATTTTGATTTAAAGTTTGAACTCTAAAAATTGATCTTGGACTTCCCGAGGTCTATCCTGTGAGGGGTTCGCACCGTTACTAGGAGATGTGATGGGGTGACATCCCAAATCTCCCTTTCGCAAGATACATGTAAATAAAAAGGTTAATTTCAAAAAATAATTTTTGATAATTCTTTGTTTTATATTTTTTTATTTGATTTTGCATATAGAAATAGTAATCAAACAAATAAACGAAGACAGGAAGTGAATAATTTTTTTTTTGTAATTTGGCTTTTGTAATTTTGTATTTTAATTTTTCAAAAATCAAATAAAGTCAGAAATGCAAAAATATGTAGTACATATGAAAGAACATATTTTTAGTAGTTTTTTGAAATTTTAAAAATACAGAAAATTGGACACTCGAGCTAGCGCTAGCGCGGACGATAGTGAGCAAAATATTGAGATTTTGAATATTTTGTTTTATGATTTTGATGAAGTGTCCAAAGATTAGTTTCAAGCAAAAAATTCAGAATTTTTGGAGATGTCTAGATAGTGCAAATTGCATGAAACGTTAGCATTTTCTTATTTGACTAAACATCGCATAAGATATATTTTCTTAAATCTTCATTTTGATTTTTATAAGACTTGTATTTATCAAAATAATGTAAATTGAAAAATATAGGAAATGTAAACACAAGATATCATGTTTGAATAAGCTAAATAAGCATGACTTAAATGATTATAGTATTAAATGATGTTCATGCAAAGAATAAAAATATGTATGGCCTAGATAAAAAATACCCAACCTGTATATCTTGGCAAACATATAAAAACTAACATGGACACTAATATTCTTTAGGTGACAATATTATTATGATAAGTTTGAGATTAATGTTATGCCAAAGTATGAAAGTGTTTTTATTTATAGACGTAGACTGAAGTGAAGATTCTATTTGATTTGATCTTATTGATATCAAGATGATTCTATGGTCTAAACTTGAAATAAATCACAATACACACATATTACATCAACCATGGTATACAATTATAATACCAATTGTCATAATATAATTCATATAAGTGTGATATAAATAATTAGTTTTAGATGATTCTTGATATGAATTATGATATATGATTTTATAAAATTTTAGCAAAGGACATCAATAGATCATGATGGTGCATGTGAATTCAATATTCATTATGATGGTAAATTCTTTCAATACATTTTAGTGATTTTCTTTATAATTATGATTTTGAATATATATGTGATTTTTGATAGGTGAACACTAGTGATGGTTTAGATCACATTTGACATCAAGATGTGAACACCATACAATTTTTGTTTTGAAAAGAAAAAGGAACATATTGAAAATTAAGCTTTCTTTTAGATCTTAAACTTTCTTCTAGATCATGTTATTTATGTTTTGGACTTCCCGAAACTTATGTTTTGAGTAAAACATATTCGTGTGCGAAGAGTTCAAAATATTAATCATGACGCAAAACAAATCAGAAATACAGAAATGATTAGAAAACATGGAATTTCAGATTTTTATAGAAATTTTGAAATCAACAGACTATTGAGTTAATCTCTAGCGCTGGCGCTAAGGGCTAGCGCTGGCGTTAGCTCACAGATAGTGCCAATCATGAGTTTTTGGCCTGGATTTCATTGATTTCATTTATGATTTGACTTAATTATGATTGAGCAATATAAGACCTATCTAATGCACTGAAATATTTTGAAGAAAATGCAAAAAGTTTGTAGAAGTTAAATTTTAACTCATGAGGTCAAAACCCAAATTATGATTCGTGTGTTGTAAAGAGTTCCTGAGAGGATGTCCACTCATTCATATTTTAATTCTCCAATTTTGTTGAAGAAGGCTAAAGTGCTTAATAGCCTAATAACTTGATTTAATTAAAATATCTTATAACAAATTTATAGTTCAATTTATATGAATACTATATGATATTTATAAGCAATGGTTTTAATAATAATAGATTGGTCATTTATAAATGAAACCCTGACTTTTACTTTTGATTTGTAAACTTCATTTTGGCTTTAAGGGACAAAGTCAAATTTCAAATATTATATTAGGTGACCATGGCATGATGGCTTAAACAAAAAAAGAAAATTAAAAGGAACATTCAGCATATCATGAAGTAGAGTATTTTGTAATTCATTTTGATTTATTTCTACATCATGCAAATGAATGATACTAGTAGATAAGAGATTTAGGTATCCCAAGTTGCCCATGTGAGATGGTTCCTTTGGGTACCCAAATACATCGTGATGATTTTTTGGAAGACAAAGATGAACGAGCCCTTTCAAGTGAGGGTAGTGTGTTCTTTTTAATTGAGGATCTCCATTCATATTTTGGTTTGATATTATTATAATTCACATTTCCTTGATGATTTTTAAAAGTATTACTAGTAAGAAAATTGTGAACATTCAAGTTAAAGTTGGGAGATACCAAATGATGATCAACATTCATCATGCTTTTATTATTAAATATTCTACTAGATGCATGTTTTATGAAATTTGAAAAACTAGTAGATGCTTTACATAATTTTGAGGATGAAGTAGAGATAAGATATTTAAAATTATTTAATCCTTTTTGAAAGAGTGATTTTAAAGATTCTAGTTTATGAGATAAAATATTATTTTCTTTTATCAATATTTCGTTATGCTCTTTTGAAATTAAAAGTTCTTTTTCAAAATCCTTGAATTTTTCTTTAATATCATTATAATCAAAACTAGGTATAGAGTTTTCAAATGAAGAGCATGATGGAGATTCAAACACATCATTTTTGGATTCTACATTCACATTTGCTTTCAAAGTTTTATTTTCTAAACGTAGTTTTGCATTAGCCCTTTTTAATTTCTTAATCTTACGTTTAGTAGTATGTATCAATTGTAATGTAAAAATAGAAGTACAAAAACATAGAATTTGATTTCCTTACATTGCTATCGGAAGAGACAAGATTTGAACATATAGTTCCTTTGACATCTTTTTGTCACTCCTCTTCCAAAGATAAGTTTTCTTCTTCTCTTCCACTTGATGTGCACTCCGTTGATCCATTATGAGAGGAGCTTTCTTGAACATCTGTGCAAGCTTATATGTTCTCCAATTCTTACGTTTGTTCCATACCTGTAGATGGAGAATCATAAGTTATTTCAAGAAAAGTCCACATCTCATATGCAGTAGGAAAAGTATAAATGAGTTTGGAAATATTTTGATTATGTGCACAAAATAGACAATTCTTTAATTTAGCATTTAAGATACACTCTTCCCTATTCAATTCATTTGGTGGCTTCCTAATGGTAATATTCTATATTTTAATATCTAATGACTTAAGAAATTTTTCCATCAAAAATTCCACCCTTTAAAATTCTTTCCTTCAAATAAGGGTGGTGCCGAAGATTTCCCCTCTATAAAAATTTCTCTCTCACTAGTAGAAGCGAGATCATGAGATGCCACTATTCCCAGTTGTTAAGCCATTTTGGAATAACCTAGCTCTAATACCACTTGTTGGATCGGTAGGCACCCTTAGAGGGGAGGTGAATAAGGGTTTTAAAACTTTTATGTTGTTTTGAAATACTTGAAATATTAGGAGATCAAAATAGTGCAAAATAAAGATAAATTAAGAGAAGCAAAATAAAGACATGAATTTATTAGTATGAAAAGTAGGATTACAAAACTTGACATATTATAATGCTAGAAATCAAAGGTGAATAGTAAAAGTTTTTATTTTTATTTTCTATCCCGACTCGTATCCCCATGAACCGGTGGCTTTAGCCTATCCTTCCCCGGATACGGCCTCAAGCCGCTCTAGCCAACCCTTCCCCGAATATGGCCTCAAGCACCCCTAGATCTACACCCTAGACCTAGTCACCAACACGAGGCAAATTCCTCCCTAAGTCATACCCAGACCTAGACGCCAACACGAGGCGAATTCACTGAACAATTACAAGAATGAAGAAAACAACAATATTAAAAACTCACTCTATGTGGATCTCTGAAGAAGTAGACGAAGACCCACAGAGTATGATGGTAGTCGATGCAGTCTTTCATCACAATGATGAAATGTGTTGAAATTTTCTCCACGGATCTCCTTAAGCCTTCATGGATTTTTGGGAGTATCTCTCTAAACCTTCCTCTATATGATGTGGCATGAAGCTCTAGAATTTTGGAGTAGAATAGGATGAGAAAGACAAATCCAAGGGGTCCTTTATAAAGACTTGGAGCTAGCGCCTGCGCTATCTCTACCGCCGTCGCTATCCTGATATAGAATTATTATGCGCATGCGTATCTTTCATTCTAGGGAAGCCCTGCCGCATTGCCTCTTGTGCTCCACGCTACCTCCTGCGCTAGCGCTACCACCTGGCGCCAGCGCCTTCTAAAAATGCTCCAGGAATTGCACTAATCAGAGCTAGCGCCTGTGCTAGTTGCTACCACTGGTGCTAGTGGACATGTTGGACTGCTGGCTTCAAACTTGGGGGAAACCATCATATATTATCCTTGAGTCATATGACTTTGTTTCCTGCACACTTAAACACACAAGATCAAATACACATAGGATTTGTTATTCTTAAACCTAGGAGATGTGGATGACCATGTTCCAACAAACTCCCCCTTTTGATAATAACAAATCCATTAGTGATAAATCAGAGCATTAATATATATAAGCATGAAGAAACCAACTTGTGTCTGTGTGTGTGAGAGATGACTTAGGATAATTATTGATTTTAGTATTTAGAATTGCTCCCCCTAAATATATGCTCCCCCTATGTGAATCCTCCCCTTAAATGTAAGCTATCATCTTAATTATTAATCATGTTAGTTTTCCCTTTTGATAGCGATTATTATTTAACATGTTAGTTCTCCCCCTTTTGTTATTAGCAAAAGTGGGTTAGGTAGCAAGAGACATAGAAAGAGGTTTTTGATAAAAAAGATAAGGCATGATCGAGCTTTTAGAGGAAATGAAATGATAGAGAGTTTTTAGCATAAAAGGTAATGATTTCTAAGTAACCAATCTACCCAGACAATATGTCTACACCCTAGCCCCGTACTAAGTGACGGATGGTCATGAGGAGCTGTATACATGTCGTAGGTTGGGGTGTTAGTCCCATATGCAAACACTAGAAAAAACTCAACCTAGCACTCTTCCCCCCAGTGACTCGCAAGGCCCCACTGGAACCCTCCCCGGTTAAGGACAAGACATTACTTAGAGGTTAGGTTATCTAATGTCTACAACCCTATGCCCTCGCTATGGTGAGATATGTAATCATGGGATAATAATCATTGGAAATATTAAGCATTTAGATCTAATGATAAGTTCATAGCCTATGGGTCTATATTTTTATTTGAATTGTAAAAAAACTCACATAGGTTTTTTAAATCAATTAATGAATCAGAGTTTTTAGCATAAAAATGATATTCATGTTAGAACAACCAATATAAATTCTACCAAGCAAGTCTACCACTTGTTGAAAAAGGAATTTTGAGATTTAAGACATTGATATAAGCATGAAAGCGCAAGGTAAAAAAATATGGTAATGATACAGAAGACGTATAGAACTACAAGAAACATCTTTGTTGTAATCATGATGATTCATAAGAAGAGAATATGAGTTTAAGTTCCAAAAAGCAAGATGTTTTTGTAAATCATTATTCATTGAAAGTCTTTAAGTATGACAATAAAGTAACCAAGCATGAAAGAAGGATATAAAAAAGAAACTACTACAATGTTGTTGTAATTCACAATTTCAAGACATACCAAACATTGTAGAGAGCATGTTAGGTTATCTAGTGCATTTATATATAAAAAGTAATATAGAATTAGCATTAGAATCCAATACTCATGAAAAGAAGTGTTATGGAAGATAATGATGTGCACATAAGTGTATTTTGAAGAGAGTAAACAAAAGATTTAATCAAAAATACAAGACATATATAGAGTAAAGTGCACATAAAACACAAATAATTTTACTTCCACACACTTCAATGCACAAAAAATGTACAACAACCAAGGTTCTTTGCACACACAATGCTCATTAAGACTTATCAGGGTGCAAAGTAGTGCTTGGGGGATCACACACTTTATTTTTCAATATTGATTTTTGTGATCCGGTGTACTTAAGAATAAGTGTTTTTTAAAAAAAGATGAAGGTTTGCACAAGACACTTTACTATTCTTTCCAAGGCGCTCAACCTCACAATGCTCATTAAGACTTATCAGGTGGTTCAAGTTGTGTTTGGTGGAGTTATCTTTGTCAATTTACTTCATGATTTTTTTTGTTTTGTACAAAGTTCTCTGAATACACTTGTTTTGCAAACCAGTGAAATTTTGAAAGCACAACCACTTTTCTTAAATATTAAGAGTGCAAATAAAGGTGGTGTAGGTAAGATACTTGTGCAATTTTAATTCATTGTATAATTACAATACATAAGTAAGCATTCTTAGATTAAAAGCACATGTAGACTATGCCAAAATAAGTTAGTGAATAAAAATTATTATCAACCATAAAACATTTACTCATACTTAGAGGCATGTTAAGCTTGGTTCTACACAACTTTTTCAAAATAATTGATGCACATGTGATTAGATATATCAAAGCATGATAAGAACAATGTTCAAAGTAGTTTTAAAAGATGAATTGCAACATTGTAGAAGGTCTAAATGATAGATTAAACCATGCTTGATTTTCACAATAAAGTCCATATATTTTTTTTATATTTAAATAATTTTGATTTAAAGTTTGAACTCTTAAAATTGATCTTGGACTTCCCGAGGTCTATCCTGTGAGGGGTTCGCACCGGTACTAGGAGATGTGATGGGGTGACATCCCAAATCTCCCTTTTGCAAGATACATGTAAATAGAAAAGTTAAGTTCAAAAAGTAATTTTTGATAATTCTTTGTTTTATATTTTTGTATTTGATTTTGCATATAGAAATAGTAATCAAGCAAATAAACAAAGAAAAGAAGTGAATAAAAATATTTTTTGTAATTTGGTTTTTGTAATTTTATATTTTAATTTTTCAAAAATCAAATAAAGTCAGAAATGCAAAAATATGTAGAACATATGAAAGAACATATTTTTAGTGATTTTTTGAAATTTTAAAAATACAGAAAATTTGACACTCGAGCTAACTCCGACGCTAGTGCTAGCGCGGGCGACAATGAGCAAAATATTGAGATTTGAAAATTTTGTTTTATGATTTTGATGAAGTGTCCAAAGATTAGTTTCATGTAGAAATTTTAGAATTTTTGTAGATTTTTAGATAGTGCAAATTGCATGAAACGTTACCATTTTCTTATATGACTAAACATCGCATGAGATGTATTTTCTTAAATCATCATTTTGATTTTTCTAAGACTTGCGTTTATCAAAATAATGTAAACTGAAAAAGATAGGAACTGTAAACACAAGATATCATGTTTGAATATACTAAATAAGCATGACTTAAATGATTATAGTATGAAATGATGTTCATGCAAATACTAAAAATAAGAATGCCCTAGATAAAAAATACCCAGCCTCTATATCTTGACAAACATAAATAACCTAATATAGACACTAATATTCTTTAGGTGACATTGTTAGTATGATAAGTTTGAGATTAATGCTATGCCAAAGTATGATAGTGTTTCAATTTATAGACCTAGACTAAAGTGAAGATTCTATTTGATTTGATCTTATTGATATCAAGATGATTCTAAGGTCTAAACTTGAAATAAATCACAATACACACATAATACATCAACCATGGTATGCAATTATAATACCAATAGTCATAATATAATTCATATAAGTGTGATTGAAATAATTGTTGTTAGATGATTCTTGATATGAATTATGATATATAATTTTAGAAAATTTTAGCAAAGGACATCAATAGTTCATGGTGGTGTATGCGAATTCAATATTAATTATGATGGTAAATTCTTTCAATACATTTTAGTGATTTTCTTTTTAATTATGATTTTGAATATATATGTGATTTTTGATAGGTGAACACTAGTGTTGGTTTAGATCATGTTTGACATCAAGAGGTGAACACCATACATTTTTTGTTTTGAAAAGAAAAAGGAACATATTGAAAATTGAACTTTCTTTTAGATCTTAAACTTTCTTCTAGATTATGTTATTTATGTTTTGGACTTCCCGAAACTTATGTTTTTAGTAAAACATATTCGTGTGCGAAGAGTTCAAAAAATTAATCAAGACACAAAAAAATCAGAAATACAGAAATGCTTAGAAAACATGGAATTTCAGATTTTTATAGAAATTTTGAAATCAACAGACTATTGAGTTAATCTCTAGCGCCAACGCTAAGGGCTAGCACTGGCGTTAGCTCATTGAGAGTGCCAATCGTGAGTATTCGGCCCAGATTTCCTTCGATTTCATTTCCGATTTGGCTTAATTATGATTGAGCAATATATGACCTATCTAATGCAGAGAAATTTTTTGAAGAAAATGCAAAAACTTTGCGGAAGTTAAATTTTAACTCATGAGGTCAAAACCCAAATTATGATTCATGTGTTGTAAAGAGTTCTTGAGAGGATGTACACACGTTGTCACATTTTAATTCTCCAATTTTGTTGAAGGTCTAAAGTGCTTAATTGCCTAATAACTTAATTTAATTAAAATACCTTATTGCAAATTTATAGTTCAATGTATATGAATACTATATGATATTTATAGGCAATGGTTTTAAGAATAATAGATTGGTCATTTATAAATGAAACCCCAACTTTTACTTTTGATTTTATTTGATTTGTAAACTTCATTTAGGCTTTTAGGGACAAAGTCAAATTTCAAATATTATATTAGGTGACCGTGGCATGATGGCTTAAACAAAAAAAGAAAATTAAAAGGAACATTAGGCATATCATGAAGTAGAGTATTTTGTAATTCATTTTGATTTATTTCCACTTCATGCAAATGAATGATACTAGTAGATAAGAGATTTAGGTATCCAAAGTTGCCCATGTGAGATGGTTCCTTTGGGTACCCAAATACATCGTGATGATTTTTTGGAAGACAAAGATGAATGAGCCCTTTCAAGTGAGGGTAGAGTGTTCTTTTTAATTGTGGCTCTCCATTCCTATTTTGGTTTGATATTATTATAATTCACATTTCCATGATGATTTTTAAAAGTATTACTAGTAAGAAAATTATGAACATTCAACTTAAAGTTGGGAGATACCAAATGAGGATCAACATTAATCATGCTTTTATTATTAAATATTCTAATAGATGTATGTTTTATGAAATTTGAAAAACTAGTAGAGGCTTTACATAATTTTGAGGATAAAGTAGAGATAAGATATTTAAAATTATTTAATCCTTTTTGAAAGAGTGATTTTAATGATTCTAGTTTATGAGATAAAATATTATTTTCTTTTATCAATATTTCGTTATGCTCTTTTGAAATTAAAAGTTCTTTTTCAAAATCCTTGAATTTTTCTTTAATATCATTATAATCAAAACAAGGTATAGAGTTTTCAAATGAAGAGCATGATGGAGATTTAAACAAATCATTTTTGGATTCTACATTCACATTTGCTTTCAAAGTTTTATTTTCTAAATGTCGTTTTGCATTAGCCCTTTTTAATTTCTTAATCTTATGTTTAGCAGCATATAACAATTGTAATATAGAAATAGAAGTACAAAAATGGAATTTGATTTCCTTACATTGCTATCGGAAGAGGCAAGATTTAAACATGTAGTTCCTTTGACATCTTTTTGGCACTCCTCTTACAAAGATAAGTTTTATTCTTCTCTTCCACTTGATGTGCACTCCGTTGATCCATTATGAGAGGAGCTTTCTTGAACATCTGTGCAAGCTTGTATTTTCTCCAATTCTTGCGTTTGTTCCATACCTATAGATGGAGAATCATAAGTTATTTCAAGAAAAATCCACATCTCATATGCAGTAGGAAAAGTATAAATGAGTTTGGAAATATTTTGATTAAGTGCACAAAATAGACAATTCTTTGATTTAGCATTTAAGATACACTCTTCCCTATTCAACTCATTTGGTGGCTTCCTAATGGTAATATTCTATATTTTAATATCTAATGACTTAAGAAAATTTTCCATTAAAAATTTTAACCCTTTAAAATTCTTTCCTTCAAATAAGGGTGGTGCCGAAGATTTCCCCTCTATATAAATTTCTCTCTCACCAGTAGAAGTGAGATCATGAGACGCCATTATTCCTGGTTGTTTAGCCAATTTGGAATAACCTAGCTCTAATACCACTTGTTGGATCGGTAGGCAACCTTAGAGGGGGGGGGGGGGGTGAATAAGGGTTTTAAAACTTTTATGTTGTTTTGAAATACTTGAAATATTAGGAGATCAAAATAATGCAAAACATAGACAAATTAAGAGAAGCAAAATAGAGACATGATTTTATTAGTATGAAAAGTAGGATTACAAAACTTCACTTCTTATAACGCTAGAAATCGAAGGCGAATAGTAAAATTCTTTTTGATTTTCTATCCCGACTCGTATCCCCACGAACCAGTGGCTTTAGCCTATTCTTCCCCGGATACGGCCTCAAGCAGCTCTAGCCAACCCTTCCCCGAATATGGCCTTGAGCACCCCCTAGATCTACACCCTGGACCTAGTCGCCAACATGAGTCGAATTCCTCCCTAAGTCCTACCCAGACCTAGTCGCCAACACGAGGCGAATTCATTAAACGATTACAAGAATGAAAAGAACAACAATATTAAAAACTCCCACTATGTGGATCTCTGAAGAAGTAGATGAAGACCCGCAGAGTATGATCGTAGTCGATGCGGTCTTTCATCACGATGATGAAGCATGTTGAAATCTTCTCCACGGATCTCCTTATGTCTTCATGGATTTGTGGGAGTATCTCTCTGAACCTTCCTCTATATGATGTGGCATGAAGCTCTGGAATTTACGAGTAGAAGAGGATGAGAAAGACGGAGCCAAGGGTTCCTTTATATAGACTTGGATTTAGCGCTTACGCTATAACTACTGTCAGCGCTATCCTGGTATAGAATTATTCTGCGCGTGTGTATCTTTTGTTGAAACCGATTTCTCGGTCTCTTGTGAAGCTCGGGCCCTCAACAAGTTGAGGGGCAGCTAGCCCTTACTGTTCCCTCGAAAGAAGCAAACTGGGGACTGTGAAACAGACTAAGACCTTAGTCACAGCGAGGAGGTCCCACCACAAACCCGGAAGATTGTTGAGCGCTTCCCCTCCCAAGCCAAAGCTGAGACTTGGGCACCTTGGAGAGCTAGAGAGCTAAACCAAAGTAACCGAGGGAAGAAGAAGCGCAGAGAACTGAGATTGGAATCCTCTCCCAAGGTTCCCATGAAGGTCTATTTATATTTTTTTGCTCATGGTCTGTTAATAGCGGAATTCCGCCTTTTGATTTTACTAAACACACCCCAATTTGGCCTGCTAACAGCCAAACTCCGCTGTTCGGAGGGGCTACCTGCAGACCACCAGGGGCAGAGGAGTAATTCCACCTTTTTAGCCTATGGGTAAGTGGCCTAGGAGAACATCATCCGCGAGAGCTCCCGCGAGTCTCCTCGCGAGGACAGCTCGCAAGAAACCCCTTATTGGCGAGGACTCTTCGAGGGGCCCGCTCACACCTCTTCTAGGGACAACCACTGTGGCCAGGTCTCGCACACCTTCCTGCGAGCTCCCTTCGGTCTTATGTAAATCTGCTGAACCGGCTGGATGGCTGAATTAGCTGAGTTGAGAAGCCAGTTCGTCGAACTGAGACGTGATGCGAGTTCGTTGAACGGAGGAGCCCGTTCACCGAACGGGGAACTTATTTCGTCGAACGCCGTTTGAAGCTCACCGAACACAAAGACTTGGAAGAATCCGGCTCATCCGCCTTCTCGCGAGCAGTCGGTGAGTACTTGGCTCGCCCGCCTCCTTACGAGTGACCCTTGAAGCTCTGGCTCGGCTTTTTTGTCACCTCTTCCACCTATTGGATCTGAAACCCTACTTAGGAGAGCGACCTGTAAAGACCTCGCTCGCACTTCTATCGGCGACCTCCACCGAGGCCGGGTCTCGCACTTCCTTCTGCGAGCTCTCCCGCTGAGACAGGGCCGAGAGCTGCTGAGAAGCTGCCTGAGCCCGCTGAGATAACTGCTTGTCCCAGTGGGTCCGCTGGGACGGGACAAAGGTAGCCACTGAGACGGCCGGCCCTCCCATCCCAACCGCTGAGATGATTTCATCGGGGCTGAAGCGTGGCGTTCGTCGAACTAAGGCACAAATTCATCGAACCGAGAAAGGGATGCTCGTTGAACGGATCTCGTTGAGTGTAGAACAGAGTTCGTCGAACACTGAGACTCGAAAAGAGGCTGGCTTGCCTGTGAGGCCCGGGTGTGGCCCGCGAGGGCCTGGCTCGCCTGCTTCCTGCGATTGCCCATCGAGAGTCCTCTCTCTCGCCTCCTACGAGAGGGTTTTTGCCCTTGGCTCGCTGTTCTCCTCAGTCTCTATTTTCCTCAAGGCGAATACCGGGGTTGTACACAATCCCCGCTCTTTGCAGGGCTACCTAGGCTCGCGAAGAACTGTCCAACCCTTGGTATTCGCCGACCCCTTGGTGACGTGGTGAGAATCTTTTGGTGGGGCCCCATGCCTACTGCTATAAATATCATTCTTCCTGGCCGGTGCACAAGCTTTTTATCCTTCTTTCTTTTCTTGCTGCTCGCTGCTAGACCCTAGTGCGATGCCTAAAAAGGAAGAAATGTTGGCTCGCCTGAAGGCCTCGCAAGCGACGCAAAAAGGGAAAGCCGCCGCTATCGCCTCTTGGGATTCTCCGCAGTGCCCCCCACCTCCGCCCTCCATCAAAACGGCGAGGGCCGCTCAGCGCTCGCCTGGCGAGGATGGGTCCTCCTTTTCGTCTCCCTCCTCCCATGATGGGCTCGCCTCGCCGGTACTACTGTAAAGTTTGCCAATTTAATATCTTCTTCTTTCGACATTACTTCTTCACTCGCAGAATGCTTCCCTGGGAGAGAATACCCTGGGGAAAAAGACCACGGAGACCCACACTTCTCTCACCGGCAGGGCTCGTAGTCTCCTCGCAGACGTGGGGGTCGTCGACCTGTGGGACTCGCCTTCGCGATGAGGTGAGTGGTTTGCCTTGTCTCCCTTCATGTTTCTTTACTCGCTAAATCACCCTTGTTCCTTATGCAGTCTCCCCTCTCGCAAACCTGGAGGAGCGAGTTCCTCCTCCCGCGGACTCGCCTGTCCCGCCAAATCAGACTATCATCACTCCTGGATTCAGCGTTATGGGACAAAGGAGCCCTGGAGGGACACTACTGGGCGAGTCCGGAATTGCCGCCAGGACTACGCTCTCCCCCGGTCTGGGGAAAGCCGATGAGTCCCAATTATATACATATTTTCGGACTCATTTGGGCTAGTTTTCATGCACTTGCACTTCACTTTAGGCCTATTTTCAATTCTATTTGATCACATTGCCCATTTCATTGCTTAGTGCACATTTATGCCCCATCTTGGTGTGATTTCATGTATTTCTGTGGTCTAGTATATTTTCATGCAGGTTCAAGGGTTGTGCGACACTCGGGATGGGTCCTGGGGGATTTTCGGTCGAAAAAGCCTCTGATCGTGCGTTTTCCTTCTCGCACGACCAGGCGCACGACCACTGGTCGTGCGTTAATTCCCTTCCCTGATCGAGCGACGGCGCAAGATCATTGGCCTTCTTCGCGCACGACCACTGGTCGTGCGCCGCTGACTGTGCGCTTTTGTGCAGATTTGGTTCGAGCTACAGGTTCTTCGCGCACGATCAGAGGCATTCCTTCGTGCACGACCATTGGTCGTGCGCCTGATCGTGCGCGTTGTTTAATTCTGCTCCGTCTATAAATAGACATGCGTGATTTTAGGTCGGGATCGACCATCCGACTCCGCCCAGCTCCGCCGTTTTCCTCATTTTCTGCAGGGTTTCGCCTCCTTCTTCACCGCCCACCTTAGGGAGGATCTCGGGCAAGCTTTCAACGCCAAATCTTCGCCGGAGCTTCCTCTCAGCCATCTCCTTCATCCAAGAGCTTCAAGAAAGGAGTCAACCTAGCCTTCTTCTTCAAGATCTGAGCAGCTTGTGTGATCATTCCTCCGGTTCGTGACACGAAGAAGACGGGTCCACTGGAAGGTAGTGACAACCTTCTCTACCCCAGACGCAGTTGAGGACCGAGTTTGTACGCGGATTGACAACCCGGCGATTCCTTCCGTGAATCCTCAACAAGACTTCGGAGTCGGTCGATTTCGCACACTCACCTCCTCTTGTAGTTGATAGTTTAGTCGGATTTCTTATATGTTTGATGAAGTATACTTTTATTTGTTAACATTAGTATGAAATCATGTCTATGTGATTGAGTGATCTTGTTATATTTTCATTTGAGGTGTGCCTTGTGGTGTGGATTGTTTGTTGTGTTGTGCCGCCCTAACAATTGTTAGTGGTGTGCTTTGCGAAGAGGTGCTTGCGACCCTCATTCCGCCGCTCTCTCCACTCCATCCGCTAGCCTACTCGTCCATCCGCCTAGCGATTCAGTGCATTGCGGCCCGTGTAGTCTTCCATCCCGCCTGGCGAAGCAGTGCACTCAAGGCCTGCATAGGAGTAGTCGTAGCTATTTTATTTTGTTTTTCGCAATCCAAACCAAGCCTCCCGCAATCCATCCGACCTTAAGGACTTCAATCTCAAGTCCTCCTCAATAGTCAACTCCACCTTACTGTGTTCCTTCCGAGATCGATACTCGGGGATTTACTCCTCGTTTTATATTACTTGAACGATCGGTACACTGCCGTTTCGTGCAGCAGTCGAGCTACCGCCTATAGCGGTGTGCGAGATTTGCGCCATCAAGTTTTTGGCGCCGTTGCCGGGAACACAGACGTGTGAGTTTTCTTGAGAGGGAGTGCCGAGAGATAGTAGTTCTTCCAGTGTTTATAGCCGCCTTATTATTTTTGTTTGCTTTTTAAAATTTATATTGTTTGTTATTATTTCTTCTCTCCTATTTTAAAGTTTTAAGCAAGTTTAATCCAAGGTGTCTTATTAGTTTGTGTAGATTTCCTTGCAAAGAATTTCAGTTTCATTTTATCTGCTTTTATTGTTGAAAATGTCTTCATGGGATATTTCTCCTGGCACTTACGACATGATGGTCTATTATATAGACCAAATGAATGAGTTAAATGCTAGGCAGTGTAGGAACGTTGTTTGCTTGTTGTGTCGAGGAGAGGGTCATGAATTGAAGGACTGTCCTAGTCTTTTCAATCCTGACCGCCGCTCCTCCACTTATGACAACATTGTCCCTATCACTCATTCTTTACCCATGGAGGCTATCGTGCCCTCTACCCCCGATCTTATTTCGTGCATGGACTCCTCACTCCCTGTGTATGGCTTCACTCCTAGTGATGATGATCACTCATCCGTTGGCAACAAGGAGAGCAATGGGAGCTCCTAGATGCACCTGAGTGGGATGAGGAAAGTATTCTTTCCATCGGGGAGGCATTAGCAGATCTTTTTGCGGAGGAACCTGATATTCTACTTTCTGATTCTGATGTTCCTCCAGTTTCTTTGCATGATTTTTCTACACACATTCTTTATGATCCAATCAAAGTGAAGGAGTGGGGTGATGCTTCTGACTCGGAGGATGCTTCAAAGTGGGATGATGTTTGTTTTCCCTGAAGGGGAGAATGAATACTTTGAACACGATGGTGCACCTCGGTGGGATGAGGAGGATACTCTCTCTGATGAGGAGGTTTGCACTTCTTCATGGGACGAGGAGGTCCAAACCACCACTGAGGCCCTTGAGTTCGTGGGTTCCCCTCGCTATGATACTTACGATGATGATAGCGATCTATCCTTGGATCTTGCTAGGATTGAAACCGGGATCACTCCCCCGATTGTTTTTTATTCATGTTCTTCTTCTTGTTTATTGCTTGATCCCCTTTATCTATCTGAGCCTGTGCAGGATGAGTCTTTACAGGTACCCCAGGAGGACATGGAGCATTTTGCTCAAGTCAATGATGAGAGTATCCTTTCATGTGAGGAGGTTGATCCCCCCTCCATAGAGGAAGCCTCATTCATTGCCTTCTCCTCCCGCTGCCTCCCTGAAGACGATACCTTGCTGGGCAAGGATGTTTTTGGTGAGTTGAGTGAGGATGTTTCCTCCTCCACTTACATTCTCTACCCTCTACCTGTGAGGAGCAGGTATCTATATTTAGGTAGAGGGGTTACTGTTCTATCACCGTATCGGTACCCGCTACTGACACGGATATTGGGCCAGTTACCTGTCCACTTTTCTTTTCATAGGCCTATAAGCTAGAACTGTATAAAATCCGAATAAGTCGTGTTGGGATGACAATAACCCCAGTAGTTATCTCACTTTTATTGCATTTTCATTTTCCTAGTTAGAATAGTTAGTTAATTTCTGTTCAGTTTTAGCATTTCTGCTTTCTTTTGTTTTGTAGAGCTTACCCCTGCAGGTACTCATTGCAAATTCTGAATGCGAGAGTTTGCTTCAGATTTTCATGCATCTTCTGGTATGCTCACTTGCTGAGCATTGGGTAACTTCTTCCCTAGCTTTCGATTTTGATTTTCACTGTCATATCATTATGATGTATTGCTTAGATTAAGTCTGGGGGAGAACCGCGCTTCGTTACCCACTCACGGCCACACATCTTTTGCATACTAGAAGCTTTTATTATGATATTTGGTTTTGTTCATTTGCATCGCGCACCGCATCACCCACTTGAGAACGTGCTTAAATTTTTGCACGTGCCGAGCTTTTTTTTATCACTTGTGCGCAAAGCGAAGAATTCTGTGTTGGCTTAGTATTGTATAGCGGAGTAAAATGTTGACTCCAGGAGTGTTCCTAGTCGTACAATCATGTTCACTTAGAGTTTGTGTAGATTAAAATCCTTTATATGCTTTTAGTTTCTATTTTTTCTATTAGCATAAAATTTGTTTACTGTACTCTAGTTGTGAATCCGGTCATGAATCAAACGGTGGCGTAGAATTGTGTGTAGGCGTTCAGTAGCCTCGTATTGCTCGAGTGGGGAGGAAGGTTAATCATTCTCGGTGGCTAAGAACTTGCCCCAAGCGACTCTCAAAGCTTGGGTATACGGTTAGTCAAGCGCGCAAATATGATGTAGGCCCTCATTTTGGCCCGGTTGAGCCTTGTACCTGTTCCTACCATATTACCCTCGCTACCCAGTTGTGCCTACCCCTCCTTTTGATTCAGCTCCACTATACATCACCAAAGCCCAATAGCCAACCCTATTAGCACACCCATGATTGAGCTTTATTATTTATATTTTGAATGTGGGGTGTTGAAGTGGTGTTCATATCGTGATATGTGGTTGTGCCCAAATGGTATTTATGCTGGATTTATTATGTGTAAAAAAATGAATGCAATGTTTAAAAAAAAAGGGAGACGAAAAAAATGGAAAATATATAAAAATGTTTTGTATTTTGGAGTAGGCGGTGCACACACCGATGTTATCAAATCTAAGCCTGTTGGTGTGTGCACCCATTTGATTATGTTTGGGCATAGGGTGATTTATCTGTGTTTGTACTTGTTCATTTGGGTTTGGTGTGCTTAGCCTTCTTGTTTACCGTTGTTATACCCCACCTAAACCCAAGCCCTGTTTTATCCTAAAGTCCTATTGATTTGCGCGCTTGAGTCAAACCAGTGCCGTGGAGAGAGTGTGAACGGGCAAGCGTATGGTCATCGACATTGGTGGATTCCTTGGAGATCCTCCCGAGACCCGATCTTTGGCAATGCTCACCTCACTGTCCGTCTACTTTCGTTCTATGCGTAACCGGATGATTCACTGTGATTCACATTAGGAGTATGAGTAATATGTCTTCT
The DNA here is from genome assembly GCA_033032865.1 of Dactylorhiza incarnata. Taxonomy (NCBI): domain Eukaryota; kingdom Viridiplantae; phylum Streptophyta; class Magnoliopsida; order Asparagales; family Orchidaceae; genus Dactylorhiza; species Dactylorhiza incarnata. The sequence continues at coordinate 8,296 of JAWHQI010002124.1, read as the reverse complement.
ACGTTTCTAAAAAATAAAAATTACTGTGCATACGTAGAATTGTTTTCTACTATTTATCTTTGTGCATGAGGATGCGACTTCGCATGGTACTTCGTTCGTACAACTGCCTAGCCAACTAGTTCTCTTTTTCTTCGCCCTGAGAAGATTTGCTCGGGACGAGCAAATGTTTAAGTCTGGGGGTGTGATGAGTCCCAATTATATACATATTTTCGGACTCATTTGGGCTAGTTTTCATGCACTTGCACTTCACTTTAGGGCTATTTTCAATTCTATTTGATCACATTGCCCATTTCATTGATTAGTGCACATTTATGCCCCATCTTGGTGTGATTTCATGTATTTCTGTGGTCTAGTATATTTTCATGCAGGTCCAAGGGTTGTGCGACACTCGGGATGGGTCCTGGGGGATTTTCGGTCGAAAAAGCCTCTGATCGTGCGTTTTCCTTCTCGCACGACCAGGCGCACGACCACTGTCGTGCGTTAATTCCCTTCCCTGATCGAGCGACGGCGCACGATCATTGGCCTTCTTCGCGCACAACCACTGGTCGTGCGCCGCTGACCGTGCGCTTTTGTGCAGATTTGGTTCGAGCTTCAGGTTCTTCGCGCACGATCAGAGGCATTCCTTCGCGCACGACCATTGGTCGTGCGCCTGATCGTGCGCGTTGTTTAATTCTGCTCCGTCTATAAATAGACATGCGCGATTTTAGGTCGGGATCGACCATCCGACTCCGCCCAGCTCCGCCGTTTTCCTCATTTTCTGCAGGGTTTCGCCTCCTTCTTCACCACCCACCTTAGGGAGGATCTCGGGCAAGCTTTCAACGCCAAATCTTCGCCGGAGCTTCCTCTCGGCCATCTCCTTCATCCAAGAGCTTCAAGAAAGGAGTCAACCTAGCCTTCTTCTTCAAGATCTGAGCAGCTTGTGTGATCATTCCTCCGGTTCGTGACACGAAGAAGACGGGTCCACTGGAAGGTAGTGACAACCTTCTCTACCCCGGACGCAGTTGAGGACCGAGTTTGGACGCGGATTGACAACCCGACGATTCCTTCCGTGAATCCTCAACAAGACTTCGGAGTCGGTCGATTTCGCACACTCACCTCCTCTTGTAGTTGATAGTTTAGTTGGTTTCTTATATGTTTGATGAAGTATACTTTTATTTGTTAACATTAGTATGAAATCATGTCTATGTGATTGAGTGATCTTTTTATATTTTCATTTGAGGTGTGCCTTGTGGTGTGGATTGTTTGTTGTGTTGTGCCGCCCTAACAATTGTTAGTGGTGTGCTTTGAGAAGAGGTGCTTGCGACCCTCATTCCGCCGCTCTCTCCACTCCATCCGCTAGCCTAATCGTCCATCCGCCTAGCGATTCCGTGCATTGCGGCCCGTGTAGTCTTCCATCCCGCCTGGCAAAGCAGTGTACTCAAGGCCCGCATAGGAGTAGTCGTAGCTATTTTATTTTGTTTTCCGCAATCCAAACCAAGCCTCCCGCAATCCATCCGACCTTAAGGACTTCAATCTCAAGTCCTCCTCAATAGTCAACTCCACCTTACTGTGTTCCTTCCGAGATCGATACTCGGGGATTTACTCCTCGTTTTTATATTACTTGAACGATCGGTACACTGCCGTTTCGTGCCGCAGTCGAGCTACCGCCTATAGCGGTGTGCGAGATTTGCGCCATCAAAAGCCCTTACCCCCGCCTTCGCTGAAGCGTTCAAGGGCCAGCCAAGCACATCTCTCCAGTGGCCCAGTACCCAAACTCTCTCGCCAGGTTAGATCTCCCTTGTCGAATGACATTTTTTGCTCTCTCTCGCTAATTTCTATCCCGCAGGTGATCTCCTGACCCCACTCACCGAATCGGAGTCTGGAGCGTTGGAGATGTCTCTACCCCCCTCGCCGAGTCAGGTCGCAGATTTTCTGAGGGACCCCAGTAATCCAGAGCAAATGAAGAGGCGAGTCACCGAGATTTTCTAGAAGCATACATCCCTGCTGCGGGATCTACATGAACAAAACCGGCAGGATTAGCTCACGTTTGAGGAAAGATTCGCAGCGATGGAGGACGCGAACGCGCACGTCCTCGCTGAGGTGCGGCCGGCCGACCATGGCGAGGTGACATCTCCCGGGGTGTACATTGCTCGGATTGAAGATTATGCGCGACTGATGGCCTAAGCGGGCCAGTCGCTTTGCGAGTATCACTACCCTCGAATCCCCCCCGCTCTGGTGTGCGGGGGGTCGCGGTCGCTGGAAGTGGCTGCGTTATTAAAAACTGTTCCTCTGCAGTTTTTCTTTTATTTTTACTTTCCCTCCCCTTCGAAGGGAGGGTTCGCAAACAATTCAATAGTCTGTAATAATGATACTTCTGACTCGCCTGCGAGCCTGTGCTTTTAGTTTTTATTATATTTTCTTTCGCTATGCCTGGCTTGCTCGCTCCTTGAATACTACTGTCGCTTATTATGCCTTTATCACTCGCGGTCGCGACCTGCTCTCGCGCATCGCTTTATTTCCTCATTCAGCGCTAGCTCGCCGATGACTAACGGGGGAGACATTGGCGAGACGCCAACTCGCTGGGGAACGAATAGGGTCCCTGGAGGCAGAAAAATACCGCGCGGATCCGCTATCCGCAGACACTGGCGCTTCGACTTCTTCTCGCTCTTCTCCTTTTATAAATAGCTGGTCTCTTTACTTTCTAACCACCGCATTTACTGTTCTTCTTTCTCGTTTCTTTTCTTCTGACTCTCTCGCAAGCCCCCAGCCCGCGCTCGCGAACTCCCTGACTCGCAACCATTCGACGCCATGGTCGCAGATGCAAAGGGAGAGGGGCGGGCCAAGTGCGCCGCAACTTTTCGCGAGCATCCCATCTCTTCTGCGCCAACCTCACCAAAGAGGAGTATTTGTCCACCGTGGACAAGTACTTGTCTCCCGGGTTCGTGGCCCGCTGCCCTTCCAAAAGAGATACCATCAATGATCTCCCCGCCGACGAGCTCGCCATCCCCATTGCTCACTTTGAGAATAGGTTGCGACTCCCGATATGGCCCAAAGTGTGCCAGGTATATCTTTTGAGCTCGCCTAGTGAGGGACGTTTTTAGCATCTCTTCCTGGCTCGCCTCGCGAGTGGTGTACTAACCCTTAAGGATTCTTCCAGGTACTCAAGTACTTTGGCGTATTACTCAGCCAATTGACGCCGAATGCGATCGCCGCCGTGGTCGCGTTTGCCAGCTACTTGCGAGCCGAGAGGATTGAGTTCAGTCTTCTCGTCTTCCGCAAGGTGTTTTCCTTCCATGCTTACAGGGATGGGATGGCCCACTTTGCGAGCCAACAAGTCACTCTCTGCGAAACCGTCAATAAGTCCCACTATTGGACGCAGAAATACGTCCTGGTGAGGGCCCCTTCGGCAACATCTCATACACTCCTCTCCAACGAGATGACGCCGCCTGCCGCCCTCCCGCTTTGCTAGGGAGCGACAACGCGAGTCTGTACCAATACCTCAAGGGGAAGAATTTCGAGGTCGCATTCCTCCGGCAGCGGGTGGACTCGCTCATACCTGTCCCCCAAGGAGAAGGTCTAACACTCACTCGCAAATATCTTCTCTCCCCCTTCCTTATGTTATCTAACATTCTTAGTCATCTGTGCAGGAGAGCGCGAACTTCTGCTCAACCCCCCCCCCCCCCCCCCCCCCCACCCCGCGCCTTCTTCCTCACTCAATTCTGGCCCGCTCGCGAGCGTGGCTGCCGAGTCTTTCCGCGACGTCCCGAGCTCTTCGTCGGGAAAGAAACGGTCCCTCCCTCCACACCGGACCGCGTCACAGGGGTTGGCGAAGAAGACCAAGAAAGCGCCCTCCGCCCTTAAGGAGAAGGATGTCGTGGATCTCTCCGAACCAGACATCCCCCTCTCTCCTTCAGCGAATCAGGAGCCCGCCATTGAATGTGGCGAGCCTGAGGAGGAGACCGGCAAGCCCAAGCCGACGAGCCATACGAATTTCGGGCTCGGCGCGAAGCTTTCGGACGCAGTTGGCGAGACGGTGCTCGCATGGGACCCCGAGCAGAATAGGATCATCTGCTCCTCCCTCCTCCCTTCATGGGTGGAGGATGACAAAATTGGAGGTGAGGCGTTCGCCCTCGCCTTCGTGCTCTACGGTCGCGAGGACGCCTCCCTCTTTCGGGCCTTCACACAGAAAGGGCTCGTATATGAAGCCATACGAGCCCAGTTCCGGGCGACGGAGCTTACCCACTTGGTGGGCCGCCGATACTTCACCGCGGACAGGGAGATCAAAGAGCTCAACGTTGAGCTTCGGAATTCCGCGGATGAGGTCGCGGAGCTTAAAGGGAAGGAGGCTTTGTCTGAGGGCCTCATCGCCAGCCTTCAGGGCGGCCTGGTAAGCAACATCTATAAACATCTCTTACTGTCCTGCGACCTTTGCCAACTTCCTTTTGTAGGATGCCGAGGGCGTGTGCAAACTGACCGCGAGGATCTCCGACCTGGAGAAGGAGAACGCTCGCCTCAAAGCACAGGTTCGTGACCTAACCCTGGCGGTGCTTCCCCCTCCCCCTCCGCGAGCTGGAGCTCGTGGCCAATCGCTAGATGAAAAGGAGGCCACCGGCAAGAAATCGATGGAGATCGCCGAGCTCGTCTTCGACACCCTTAAGGGGGCAGACCTGGTCGTTCCTGACGCCATGGAACTCACCGTGGAGGAAGTCGTCCCCGATCTATTCGCGCCGGTCTCTGAGATGGAGGATCGCGAGTGCGACTAAAGACTTCTCCGACGGGCTATTTTGATGCTTTCAATTTATTGCCAAATGTAACATTTTTATTTTTGACTGGCGAGTTCGCCGTTAGTTGTAAATATCATTGAGCAATGAAAAAAAAAATATTTTGTCCATCTTTCTAGTGTAATTCTTTTTTATCGTTCACTCGCACCCGCACATTCATTCATGCTCGCGCGATTCCGACTTTCTAGGCTTTTTCTTTCCCTGCGCTCATGCCTTAATGTCTTCATTTTGGGACTCGCGCTCGCCTTCCCTTGCTTAAGAATTCACCCATTTTAGTGTTGTGTTTAGATCGCTTCCGCGCCTTTTTCTTCCGCGGCAACGATAAGGCTATCACCCTTTAGAACTCCATCTTTGTTTAGGCGATACCCTGTGGGAAAATATTGCGAGTGGGGTTCTCCTTACCTCATCTCACTCGCTCTCGACTCTCACGAGCGTCCATTGCTTCTCATGGGCTGTCGCGAAAGCGAACCCTTCCTGTCTTGCCACTTTTATTCACGTTATCGAAATTTTATTAGCAAAATTTGTGAACTCAGGCTTGGCTCGGCGCGCCTTGCGAATCACAGGATCAGTCGCTCTATCACGAGCTATTCTCTTACGCGGGCGGGCTCCTAGTCTCGCCTCGCCAGGGCCTTGAAGTTGTTTGCGAGCCAGGTCTCCTACTAGGAGTCATCTACTTTTCAGCCCCTATAGAGACCGTCCTGACCCACCGTCTATGAGAGCCCGGCAGCGGAAACGATCCGGGGCATCACAGCACCAAACCACTTGAAACATTTCCAGCCTCTCCAGAGATCAACCTGACCCACCGTCTATGAGAGCCCGACAACGAAATTGATCTGGGGCATTCCAGCACCGGACCAATTGAAACATTGCCAGCCTCTCTAGAGATCAACCTGACCCACCCTCTATGAGAGCCCGGCAGCGGAATCGATCTGGGGCATTCCAGCACCAAACCACTTGAAACATTCCCAGCCTCTCCAGAGATCAACCTGACCCACCGTCTATGAGAGCCCGGTAGCGGAATCGATCTGTGGCATTCCAACACCAAACCACTTGAAACATTGCCAGCCTCTCCAGAGATCAACCTGACCCACCGTATATGAGAGCCCGACAGCAGAATCGATCTGGGGCATTCCAACACCAAACCACTTGAAACATTGCCAGCCTCTCCATAGATCAACCTGACCCACCGTCTATGAGAGCCCGACAGCAGAATCGATCTGGGGCATTCCAGCACCAAACCACTTAAAACATTGCCAGCCTCTCCAGAGATTAGCCTGACCCACCGTCTATGAGAGCCCGACAGTGGAATCGATCTGGGGCAGTCCAGCACCAAACCACTTGAAACATTGCCAGCCTCTCCAGAGATCAACCTGACCCACCGTCTATGAGAGCCCGACAGCAGAATCGATCTGGGGCATTCCAGCACCAAACCACTTGAAACATAGCCAGCCTCTCCAGAGATCAACCTGACCCACCATCTATAAGAGCCCGGCAGCGGAATCAATCTGGAGCATTCTAGCACCAAACCTCTTGAAACATTGCCAGCCTCACCAGAGATCAACATGACCCACCATCTATCAGAGCCCGGTAGCGGAATCGATCTGGGGCACTCCAGCACCAAACCACTTAAAACTTGCCAGCCTCTCCAGAGATCAACCGGACCCACCATCTATGAGAGCCCGACAGTGGAATCGATCTGGGGCATTCCAACACCGGACCACTTGAAACATTGACATCCTCTCCAGAGATCATCCTGACCCACCGTCTATGAGAGCCCGACAGCGGAATCGATTTAGGGCATTCCAGCACCAAACCACTTGAAACATTGCCAGCCTCTCCATAAATCAACCAACCTGACCCACCGTATGAGAGCACGGTAGCGGAATCGATCTAGGGCATTCCAGCACCAAACCACTTGAAACATTGCCAGCCTCCCAGAGATCAACCTGACCCACCGTCTATGAGAGCCCAGCAGCGGAATCGATCTGGGGCATTCCAGCACCAAACCACTTGAAACATTGCCAGCCTCTCCAGAGATCAACTTGACCCACCGTCTATGAGAGCCCGACAGCGGAATCGATCTGGGGCATTCCAGCACCAAACCACTTGAAACGTTGCCAGCCTCTCCAGAGATTAACCTGACCCACCGTCTTTTAGAGCCGGAAGCGGAATCGATCTGGGGCACTCCAGCACCAAACACTTGAAATTTGCCCAAGAATTACTCCAAAATACATGTATTAAGTAGGAAATATTCAAAAGTCAGTTACAAAAATTGCTAAGATTAAAATCTTCAAATCATCCCCATTCCTGGCTAGGCCGAGAGGTACCCCTTCCACATCTTGGAGGCGGTATCCTCCTGACTTAAGCACTTCACTTACAATGTAAGGCCTTCCCAATTGGGCACTAACTTACCACAACGGCTCCTCTTCTTGCCGCATCTACCTTCTTTAGAACCAAATCTCCTTACTCGAATTATTTTATCCTGATATGCTGATCAAAGTACTGAGCCATCCGCCTCTTGACTTCCTCCTGCCGGACGACAGTAGCGAGGTCTCAGAGCTCTTCTACCAGGTCCGGACAACCTTTGCTCTGCATCTTTCTATCTATAACCATTCTCCATCTCCTTCGCCCGCGGTGATCACCCTGGGGTTTTGACTTCGAACTCTATCGGGGAGAACGACCTCAGACCCGTGAGACAGTTTGAAGGGGGTTTCTCTTGTGGCCGTGTTTGGAGTAGTTCTCAAAGCCCATAGGATCGAAGGTAGCTGCTCTACCCATTTCCTCTTAGATTCTCTACCTTCTTCTCTTAGTAGGTTGATAATTATCTTGTTTGCCGCCTCCACCTAACCGTTGCTACTCGGGTGGTGGACCAATGCGAACCTGAGGTCTATGCCGAGTTGGGTGCAAAAACTAACAAACTCTTCGCCGACAAATTGGGGTCTGTTATCCGTCACGATAGCTTGAGAAACCCCATGCCTGCAAATTCTTTCACCCAAAACAAAATCTCACTACCTGGGATGTTACCTTGGCCAGCGCTTTCACTCGAACCATTTGGAAAAGTAGTCTATCATCACCAGTAGAACTTCCTTTGGCGCTTGCCTGGGGGAAAGACCCCACCAGGTCCAACCCCATATCGCGGAAGGGCCAGGGGGCCGTGATAGTCCGGAGCCTCTGAGCTGGAAGGAGTTGGATGGGGCATAGAGCTGGCACTTTGAACACTTCCTCGCGAATTCTGCTGCATCCTTGCTGAGGGTAGTCCAGAAGTAGGCCTTGCCTCAACACTCTCCCCACCAAAGTCCGCCTCTCGGAGTGATGCCACACTCCCCTGAGTGGATATCTTCGAGGACTCTCGGGAGCTCCTCCTCAGGCACGCAATGAGCCAAGAGCCCCTGAGAGTGTTTTGCGTATAGTAACCAGCATGTAAGGAGTAATATGCCGATTTGTACCTGAGCCACGTTTATCAACGTCTCCTTCGGGGAACATTCCCGATGCTAGGGAAAGTGATGAGAGGATCCATCCATGATGTTCGCTGATCC
>JAWHQI010002123.1:0-45233 GCA_033032865.1 Dactylorhiza incarnata | reverse complement strand
GACCACTCTTTCTCTTTTTGAGGTACAGAATCTAAGCAAGAATTCTCTACGCAGCTCGGCAAAGTAGCTGATTGACCTTGGATTCAACCCATAAAACCATTCTCTTGCTTGCCCCTCAAAGGACGTCACAAGAAGTTTGCATTTGATAGCATCAGTCAGGGTTCTTAGTGCTATGGCTGACTCAAAAGCTTGAAGATGGAGGGCTGGATCAGTCTTCTCCGTTATAGGCCGCCAGACGTGGCTCTCTGAAGCCATTCGGAGCTGCCTCACTCCGGATATAATCCACGAATGGGGAAGTCTCTTCCATGTCTTCGTACAGAGGAGGAACATTGTAATAAGCCATCTGACTCATGGTGGCCTAGGGATAGCCGTCCGACCTGCGGCGGTTTGTGGATAAGCCGCCTGATAAAATCTGGCAGCGCCTTCTGGCGGACAGGCCGCCGGGTTGGATAGGCGGGCTGCCTGAAAAGTCGCCTCCTGGAAATCCAAAATCTGGGCCGGCGTATTCTGGGCGGCTTCCTGGTAATAACTCTATCGTGCGGCAAAGTCTCCCTGAGCCGACTGGCAAGCTACGGCTTGTGGAAGCGGGTATTGAGGGGGAGGAGGAAGGACCGGAGTGATTGCTTGGTTAACCGCGACCTGGGGAACTAGTCGCTCGGTTAACATGGCCAATGCTTGGCTGATCGCCTCCAGGCGCTGGTCAGTCGCCTTTTGAGCTCGCTCGGCCTCACGCTTGCGATCTGACATTTCTTCGAAGTTTTCACCAACAATCTGCGATCTGAAGGTCGCGTGTTTCTGTTGAAACCAAAGATGTACCCCCGCGGTTTGCGACTAGAAAAACGGAGGTTGCGGATTGCTGGTTACTTAGAAAGAAGAGAATGAGACCTCTAGCAGCGGTCAAGGCCGGACTTCGCCCGTCACGGCAATTGCCACTCCTGTGACGGGCTTTCCTTTGATTAAAGTAAGAGGATTACAGCGGGTTACAAGTGCAAGTCGGCCGGTCAAACAGGTCGCAAGACAGGGAACTCGAGTCTGCAGCTCAAACAAGCGGCTCTTAGATTCGAGTGTCCGTCCCTTGGGAACGTTGCCGACCCCCTATTTATAGGCTTGGGGGCCTGCCCGAACGGGCAGGGATAAAATAACCGCCTGCCCGGGTACAGGAGAAACGGGCAGGCGGTGACCGGATTCAGAAGGGAAAGAGAAGAGAAGCCGCGCGGCTTGGCGGCTTGGGCTCCCGGTCTTCCTTTGGCTTGGCCTGGAGGTGTAGTGACCAAGGCGACGTTCCAACCCGGGCGGTCTCATACCAGAGACCGCGACTTGCCTTTGGGACTTGTCTTTGGCTGATCTTCATTCTTTGGAGACGACTTGAGGGCTCAGACCGCCCGGGCTGCGTTGGTTGGTGCTGGATGTCCTTTACTGAGACTGGTCTGGGCGATTTTGAGCTTTAGACCGCCCAGTCTGGGAGTAGTACCACTCGGAAGCGGTCTCTTGTGTAAACAATCGGAGCCCGAAATCCAATGGAGAACGAATTTAACCCATTCAAGGTGGTTTAGAGGTCGATATACAGTGGGTTGTAGTGTTAATGCGAGATTTAGCTCCAAATGACACATACATTTCAAAATGAAAGAATTTTAGATGCGGTTTGTAGTGAAAGTGAGAGATTTAGCTCCAAATGACACTCAAACTTTAAACAGCAATAACTTTTGATCCGGTTGTCTGATTTTACCCCCACAACACCATTTAGGAATGAGATCGGAGCCCTACAATCATTGAAGCACAAGTTTTAGCCACTACAGTTCATTTTGTTGTTTATATTGAGCGGGTTGCACTGTTAATGCAAAATGTAGCTCCAAATGACACACAAACCTCAAACAGCCATAACCTTTGATCAGGTTGTGTGATTTTTGCCCACAAGACCTCTTCGAAATGAGCTCTGAGCCCTACATTCAATGGAGAGCAAGTTTTACCCAATGTAGTTCATTTAGTGGTCGATATGCATTGAGTTGAAGTGGTAATGTGAGATTTAGCTCCAACTGACACCTAAACTTCAAACAGCTATAACTTTAGATCCGGATGTCCGGATTTTGCACAAAACACTTTTTCGGAAAGAGCTAAGAGCCTTACATCCTAAGGGGAATAGGATTTACTCGATCAAGTTCATTTAGTGGTCGACATATAGTGGATTGCAGTTGAAATGAGGGTTTTTACTCCAATTGACACATAAACTTCAAACACCCATAGCTTTTGATCCGGTTGTCTGATTTTTGCCCACGATGCCTTTTCGGAATGAGATCGGAGCCCTACATCCAATGGACAACAAGTTTTACCCATTCCAATTCGTTTGTGGTTGATCTATAGTGGGTTGTAGTGAAAAATGAGAGATTTAGCTCCAAATAACGCTCAAACTTTAAACCATAACAACTTTTGATCCGGTTTCCTGATTTTACCACACAACACCTTTTCGAAATGAGCTCGTAGCACTACATTCTTTGGAGCGCATGTTTTACCCATTAAAGTTCATTTAGTTGTGAATATTTAGAGCGTTGCAGCGGTAATGTTAAATTTTGCTCCAAATGACACCTAAACCTTCCATCAGGCATAACTTTTGATTTGTATGTTTGATTTTTGCCCACATCACCTTTTCGGAATATGCTCGGAGGCATACATCCAATGGAGCACAATTATAAACCCTTCCAGCTCATTTTAGTGGTCAATAAATATGGGGGTTGCAATGGTGACGAGGGCTCCTCTTGCCACATAATCTGTAAAAGCCATATCTTTGATATGGTTGTCCGATTTTGCGCACAACACTTTTTGGAAAGAGCTCTGAGCCCTACATCCAATGGAAAGCAAATTTTACCCATCCAGATTGTTTAGTGGAAAATATACAGCGGGTTTGTAATAAGGTATTTAGCTCGAAAGGAGTCCTAAACTTTAAAGATCCATAACTTTTTATCCGGTTGTCCGATTTTCGCCCACAATACCTTTTCGTAATGAGATCGGAGCCCAAAATCTAATGGAGAACGAATTTAACCCATTCAAGGTCGTTTAGAGCTCGATATAACATTGGGTTGTAGTGTTATTGCGAGATTTAGCTCCAAATGACACATACATTTCAAAATGAAAGAATTTTAGATGCGGTTTGTAGTGAAAGTGAGAGATTTAGCTTCAAATGACACTCAAACTTTAAACAACAATAACTTTTGATCCGGTTGTCTGATTTTACCCCCACAACACCATTTAGGAATGAGATCGGAGCCCTACAATCATTGAAGCACAGGTTTTAGCAATTACAGTTCATTTAGTTGTCTATATTGAGCGGGTTGCACTGTTAATGCATAATGTAGCTCCAAATGACACCTAAACTTCAAACAGCCATAACTTTTGATCAGGTTGTGTGATTTTTGCCCACAACACCTCTTCGAAATGAGCTCTGAGCCCTACATTCAATGGAGAGCGAGTTTTACCCAATGTAGTTCATTCAATGGATAGTTCGTCTCGATCCGGTCGCGTCGGGCTTTGAATTTCTGAATTCCGACACCCGGATCAAAAGTTATGGCCGTTTTAAGATTGAGTGTATTTTAGGCCAAATCTCGCATCTTCATCGCAACTGTTGTTCATCAACCACTCGCTATCTGAAGGTTGCGTGTTTCTGTTGAATCCAAAATGGCACCTCCACGATCTACTCGAGGAAATAAGGGGAAAAGGAGGCCGCGAGCAACTGGTTACTTGAGTCGCGAGTGAAGAGGGGAGAAAAGAAGAGGGGGGCCGCTAGCTTGCGGCGAGGCCAGACTTCGCCCGCCGTGGCAAATGCCACTCCTGCGACGGGCTTTCTCTTTATTTAATAATCTATATTACAACTCATTGTGTTTAGTACATGGAAAATAGAATGAATACAAGAGAGTTGCGGGTAAGAAAAGAGTAAGCCGCGCGGGCTGTATGCCGAGGTCGCCCTGATAGGTCGCTGAGGTCGCCCAGACAGGTCGCTGAGGTCGCCCGGGCAGGTCGCCCAGACAGGTCGCCCGGATAGGTCGCCCGGACAGGTCGCCCGGACAGGTCGCCCGGCCAGGTCGCCTGGCCAGGTCGCCCGGACAGGTCGCCCGGACAGGTCGCTCGGACAGGTCGCCCGGACAGGTCGCCCGGACAGGTCGCCCGGACAGGTCGCCCGGACAGGACGCCCGGACAGGTCGCAGCATGGTGCGGTCTGACTGTTTCTAGCCGCCGGTTTTGCCCCCAACTTGCCTGTCCCTTCTTCATGGTCGAGGGTCCTATTTATAGGCTCTGGGTCGATGTCGTCACCCGCACGGACTGAAGGAGGAGGCCGCCTACCCACGCGGACTGAAGGAGGAGGCCGCCTACCCGCACGGACTGAAGGAGGAGGCCGCCTACCCGCGCGGACTGAAGGAGGAGGCCGCCTACCCGCGCGGACTGAAGGAGGAGGCCGCCTACCCGCGTGGACTGGAGGAGGAGGCCGCCTACCGGCGCGGACTGAAGGAGGAGACCGCTACCCGCACGGTCTGAAGGGAGAGACCGCCCCACCTGGGCGACTTGAAGGAAGAAGCCGCCCCACCTGGGCGGTTTGAATGGAGAGGCCGCCCCACTTGGGCGGTTTGAATGGAGAGGCCGCCCCACTTGGGCGGTTTGAATGGAGAGGCCGCCCCACTTGGGCGGTTTGAAGGATGAGGCTGCCCCTTCTTACCACTTCGGGTGTAAAAAGTGCCTTCGTGTGAGGTCTAATCTTTCCCGGGCGTATAATCTACAAAAATGTAGCAAAAGAGGCCTCCCAGGGTAAGATCGCCGATTTCTGGGTCAACACATTGGATTTTGGGCTCCGATCTCATTACGAAAAGGAATTGTGGGCGAAAATCGGACAACCGGATAAAAAGTTATGGATCTTTAAAGTTTAGGTCTCCTTTCGAGCTAAATACCTTATTACAAACCCGCTATATATTGACCACTAAGCAAACTGGATGGGTAAAATTTGCTTTCCATTGGATGTAGGGCTCGGAGCTCTTTCCAAAAAGGTGTTGTGCGCAAAAATCGGACAACCAGATCAAAAGATATGGCTGTTACAGTTTATGTGTCAAGAGGATCACTCGTCACCATTGCAACCCCCATGTATATTGACCACTAAAATGAGCTGGAAGGGTTTATAATTGTGCTCCATTGGATGTATGCCTCCGAGCATATTCCAAAAAGGTGACGTGGGCAAAAATCAAACATACAAATCAAAATTTATGTCTGTTGGAAGGTTTAGGTGTCATTTGGAGCGAAATTTCACATTACCGATGCAACGCTCTAAATATTCACAACTAAATGAACTGGAATGGGTAAAACATGTGCTCCAATGAATGTAGTGCTACGAGCTCATTTCGAAAAGGTGTTGTGTGGTAAAATCAGGCAACCGGATCAAAAGTTGTTGCGGTTTAAAGTTTGAGCGTCATTTCGAGCTAAATCTCTCATTTTTCACAACAACCCACTATAGATCAACTACAAACGAACTGGAATGGGTAAAACTTGTTGTCCATTGGATGTAGGGCTCTGATCTCATTCCGATAAGGCGTTGTGGGCAAAAATCAGCCAACCGGATCAAAAGCTATGGGTGTTTGAAGTTTAGGTGCCAATTGTAGTAAAATCCCTCATTTCAACTGCAATCCACTATACGTCGACGACCAAATAAACTTGATCGAGTAAATCATATTCCCCTTAGGATGTATGGCTCTTAGCTCTTTCCGAAAAGGTGTTTTGTGCAAAATCCAGACATCCGGATCTAAAGTTTTAGCTGTTTGAAGTTTAGGTGTCAGTTGGAGCTAAATCACACATTACCACTTCAACTCAATGCATATCGACCGATGAACGAACTACATTGGGTAAAACTCGCTCTCCATTGAATGTAGGGCTCAGAGCTCATTTCGAAGAGGTGTTGTGGGCAAAAATCACACAACCTGATCAAAAGTTATGGCTGTTTGAAGTTTAGGTGTCATTTGGAGCGACATTTTGCATTAACAGTGCAACCCGCTCAATATAGATAACTAAATGAACTGTAATGGTAAAACTTGTGCTTCAATGAATGCAGGGCTCCGATCTAATTCCTAAATGGTATTGTGGGGACTAAAATCAGACAACCGGATCAAAAGTTGTTGCTGTTTAAAGTTTGAGTGTCATTTGGAGCTAAATCTCTCACTTTCACTACAAACTGCATCTAAAATTCTTTCATTTTGAAATGTATGTGTCATTAGGAGCTAAATCTCGCATTAGCACTACAACCCACTGTATATCGACCTCTAAACAACCTGAATGGGTTAAATTCATTCTCCATTGGATTTTGGGCTCCGATCTCATTACGAAAAGGTATTGCGGGCGAAACTCGGACAACCGGATAAAAAGTTATGGATCTTTAAAGTGTAGGTCTCCTTACGAGCTATATACCTTATTACAAACCCGCTGTATATTGACCACTAAACAAACTGGATTGGTAAAATTTGCTTTCCATTGGATGTAGGGCTCAGAGCTCTTTCCAAAAAGGTGTTGTGCGCAAAAATCGGACAACCAGATCAAAAGATATGGCTGTTACAGTTTATGTGTCAAGAGGAGCCCTCGTCACCATTGCAACCCCCATGTATATTGACCACTAAAATGAGCTGGAAGTGTTTATAATTGTGCTCCATTGGATGTATGCCTCCGAGCATATTCCGAAAAGGTGATGTGGGCAAAAATCAAACATAAAACCAAAATTTATGCCTGTTGGAAGGTTTAGGTGTCATTTGGAGCGAAATTTCACATTACCGCTGCAACGCTCTAAATATTCATGAACTGGAATGGGTAAAACATGTGTTCCAATGAATGTAGTGCTACGAGCTCATTTCGAAAAGGTGTTGTGTGGTAAAATCAGGCAACCGGATCAAAAGTTGTTGCGGTTTAAAGTTTAAGCGTCATTTGGAGCTAAATCTTTCATTTTTCACTACAACCCACTATAGATCAACTACAAACGAACTGGAATGGGTAAAACTTGTTGTCCATTGGATGTAGGGCTCCGATCTCATTCCGAAAAGGCGTTGTGGGCAAAAATCAGACAACCGGATCAAAAGCTATGGGTGTTTGAAGTTTAGGTGCCAATTGGAGTAAAATCCCTCATTTCAACTGCAACCCACTATACGTCGACCACCAAATGAACTTGATCGAGTAAATCCTATTCCCCTTAGGATGTATGACTCTTAGCTCTTTCTGAAAAGGTGTTTTGTGTAAAATCCGGACATCCGGATTTAAAGTTATAGTTGTTTGAAGTTTAGGTGTCAGTTGGAGCTAAATCCCACTTTACCACTTCAACTCAATGCATATCGACCGCTAAACAAACTATATTGGGTAAAACTTGCTCTCCATTGAATGTAGGGCTCAGAGCTCATTTCGAAGAGGTGTTGTGGGCAAAAATCACACAACCCGCTCAATATAGACAACTAAATGAACTGTAATGGTAAAACTTGTGCTTCAATGACTGTAGTGTTGAGTCCGAAATTGCACCTCCGAGGGAAACCGGAGGCTGCGGGTTGCCGGTTACTTTTTGTGTAGAAGAATGAGACCGCTAGCAGCGGTCAAGGCCAGACTTCGCCCGCCGCGGCAAATGCCACTCCTGCGACGGGCTTTCCTTTGATTAGAAAGAAGTGGTTACAGCGGGTTACAAGCGCAGGAAAAGAGAAGCCGGCCGGTCAGACAGTCCGCAAGACGAGGAACTCGAGTCCGCAGCTCAAACAAGTGAGCTCCTAGATTCGAGTGTGCGTGCCTTGGGAACAGTGCCGCCCCCTATTTATAGGCTTGGGGGCCTGCCCGAGTGGGCAGGGATAAAATAACCGCCTGCCCGGGTACAGGAGAAACAGGCAGGCGGTGACGAGATACACAAAGAAGGAAAGAAAGAAGCCGCGCGGCTTGGCGGCTTGCCCTTCCGACTTGTCTGACCAGAAGCTAAAGATGATGCGGCCAAGGCGACGATGCTACCCGCTCGGTCTCTGTCTTGAGGCCGCGACTTGTTCTTTGACTTTGGACCTTGGCTTGTCTCCATGGCATAGACCGCGCGACCTCCGACTTGAGACCGCGACTTGCCCTGTTGGACTTGGGCTCGGATTACCTTTGGTTCTTGGAGGCGGCCTGAATTATTCCAGACCGCCCGGCCCGTGCTTAGCTGGTGTTGATGGACCTTGTATAACCTAAGCTGGGCGACTTGAATCCGCAAACCGCACGGTCTGTGAGTAATCCTCTTGGAGGCGGTTTCCCGGGTAAACATGATCCCCGCATATTTTTAAATTTCCGTGAAGATTTCGAAAATATCAGTGCTAGCCGGAGACCGCGCCGACTTCACCCTGCTGGTTATAAATGTTCCAGAAGCTTCGATTCTGGCATAATTCCATTGTTACCACGAGTCACTACTCGCCTATTGCGGTTAGGACTTTCGGGTTGAACAGCCCGAAAAAGATGGTGAACTTGATGGCTGAGCTTGAAGTTCTTGAGAAGTCCGGAAAGAACCGCGAGAGAGATTGCTCAAAAGAGAAGAAGAAGAAAAAGGCAAAGCGGCCTGACAAGACCGTAACAATTGCTTCTACGAGTAAACCGACCGACCTGCCTGCAGAGTTGACAATCGTCTTGTCATCTAAACATGAGGAGAACAAGCCGACCGAACTGCTTCCTGAGCAAACAGTCGTCTTGTCGACTAAAAATGAGGCGAGCTGTCTGAACCCGCCCCCAGCTGATCCCCCAACCTTTTCTGACAAAGGGAACAGCCCGCCTTCTCCGCCGGGTAAGACAGACTTGGAGACTGCTTCCCAGAAAGGCGATGGGGATGAGTCTTTCAAGATGGAGGTCACCCCGTCTGGGGTTTTTCCTTTGAACATCAGGGATGAAGGGGGAGAGGCAGTTGACTCCCTCAAGTCGTCCGATCAGGAAGCTCCAGTAATTAATGTTGAGGACAGTCCGGAAAAACCAACCGCCCCGAAGTCGAAGAAGAGAAAGAAGGAGGAATCCACAGCGGACAGGCTTCTCAAGAAAATGAAGAAGCTAAAGGCCAAGAACAAGGCGCCGTCCGGGAAAGCGAGAGCGGTTAGCCTGCAAGGCAAGTCGCGCGAGAATGAAGTCTCGGAGGGCTTGATTACTCCTTCCCCCCAGCCGAACGATCAGGTTCCAGTCGATGCTCATAGCATTTTCGTAAGTGAGCTCCTCAAGGATTTTGATTCTTTTCAGAAGCAAGATGATCAGCTGAGAACTTCTTCCGAACTGCAGGCGGCCAACCCGGCAGGAGAGAAAGGATTCGCCTTTTCTGAGGATGTGACCAGCCTTAAGGAGACCATCCTTCCTGAGGTCGCGACTGAAAGAACCATACCGGTACCTGAAGACACCATGACGGCCGGTCTGCGGTTTATGCAGGTGAAGGCGGAGCGAGTAAGAGACCAACTTGCCAGACCGCCACCGCCGCAGCCCAATCTTTTGCTGCAAGGCAAAGAGGAAACGGATTACCGCCCTGTTCGTTTTTTTCAGGCCGCGGCCTCGAAACAAGTCGCGCGCTTCGTTGTTGAACCCGTCGCCCAGCTTCTTTCCCTCCGCTGCTCAACTTTCTGCTGCTAAGCGGAGGCAAAGTGAGAGATCGTGGAGAGAACAACGCCGAAAGTTTGATACCGAGCTAATAAGGCGACCCGTCCGCCCGAATTCAATTCAAACTGCCGCGGCTTGTAAGCGAGGAAAATTCGATGAAAGCGGATTCCTTTTGAATACTCTTTGACTATTTTCTCTTATTGCAGATGACCGTGACTCTATCCCGAAGCCGGGCGAACTGGTGACCTATCTTCCCCCTCTTGATCCACCCCTGCTGAGTTCTTCTCTGCCGGATACTCGGATGGAGGACGAGATGTCCCGGCTTCAAAAGAATCTGGAAACCCTTGCTAAGCAGTTGAGGGCTGTGGAGGAGAGAGAGAAGGTCGCCCAAGATGAGAAAGCCGCTCTTCGGGTTGAATTGGAAACCGAACGGAGGGAAAGCCGAACAGCGCTGGAGGCTGAGCGGAGAGAGCGTCGAGAGAAAGAAAAGGCGCAGCAAGACCAGGTGGCTGCGCTGACCGTCCGGATTGATCGTGGAAAGAAGGAAGTCCGCAAGCTCGAAGAGGACTGTGCCTATTATAGGGACAGATACCTTCATTTGGCAAAGGAAGCCGGCGGAAGTCGGCGCCCTATTAACGTCGTTGACGAAGGCCGGCGAGGGTCAAGCCGCCCGGACGCAGGAACGAGCTCGTCTCTTCCTGTAGCCGGGACGACCCGCCCAGTTGTTAGTGTTCATGAGTCCGCAGCGACCTTACCTACTCGCATGATCCCCGTGACGCGAGTAGAGAGAGATGCCGCGCGGATTCATAGCATGATCAACCGCCTTAATCATAATATGAACCAAATGCAGGGAACTGTACTTCAAATCGACGATCATGTCGCGCGGCTTCACAGGGAGGATGAACCGAGCGATTTCCATCCGTAACGAGTGGCTCTAAGATGTGAACTTGTAATAGTATTTCTATTCGGTCTCTTGGACAATTGCTTGAATCTGACTCTATGATATTCGATCCGCCATTCAGGCCGTGCGGCTTAAATATTTGAATTTATTTTTTTGCCTTCTTGCTGTGTTGATTGATGCCTGTGGGTTATTTTACATAAACCGATCTGCTTGTTTTCGTGATTCTTTAATTCGCTTGTTTGAATTATACAGTCTCTGTGGTTGACTTTTGTGATGATGTACCCGTACGGGTTGATCGGTCTAGCCGTGATTTGACCTTTGCTAAATGCAGATCAGCCGTTCTTATAAGTAGCGCCCTCCCGAAATTCCTTTTACCAAAATTTCAAGATGGGAGCAAAGCGCCAGCCGAAGCGACCTGCCAAGACTTCTGCTACCCGCTCCGAAGCCGCTGTGGCCTTTCATTCTGCAGACCTCGAGGAGTGTCGTTTGACAAAGGCCGAGCTGGACGAATTCGTCGAGAAGCACATGACTGACAGTCCGCTGCTCGCGCGCGGCTTCCGCTCCGTGATGAGCGGATGAATTCGTCTGGCCCAAACCTAATCGCGATCCCAATCGACCATTTCGATTGCGGATTTAAATTCCCGATTTCAATTGAACTCGCCATGGTCTTTGACCATTACGGAGTTGTTCCCGGCCAGATTTCTCCCAACTCGATGGCCGGGATATGTAGCTTCATCTCCTACCTGCGATCTGAGAGAGTCCGCTTCTCTATGGACCTCTTCAGGAAGATATTCTCGGTGCGGGCCATCCCGGACTCTGAATCGGATGTCTTCAATGGCCACCTCTACTTTGGCTGCCGCGGGTTGAAGATGGTCAATCTGGCGAACAAAGTCACGGCCTGGCCAGAGAGGTACTTGATCTTCGAAGGCCGACTTGGCCTGTTGAACCCGAATCCGCAAGTGCGGCCTAAGGAGGCCTTTCAACCGGTCCCAATAAGCGAAGTGGAGAAGGGAATCTGCAAGCTTCTCAAGGATGAGCGGCTTAACATAAGCTACTATATCCCTCTACTTGCCGAGCTCTAGAACGTTCGGTTTGAAGATAGTAAGCTTCCCTTTGCTTTCGACTTCAATGTTAACCGCTCGATCTCTCGTGCTGACTCTTCTCCTTTTATAGCCCAAGCCGTTGTTCCTGCTAACAAGCCGATCAGTCCGGCCGGTTTAGTCTTGACTCAGACGGAGAAGAGAAAGAGGCAAGCCAGGAACAAGCCGCTGCCGTCTGATAGGGAGGATTCGGGCTCCTCGGGCGACTTCGCCGCCCTTCGCTCCTTCAGCAAGGTGAAGGATCTAAAAGGCCGCCCGGTCTTGACCTAGCACCCGGACAGCGATAGTGTCCAGATCTCTACTGCGCTTCCCCACTAGGCGAACGAGAAGTCGGGCCGGCATGCTGAGGCCGCTAGCATCGCTATGTTCGGCCGACGGAACTTCAGGAGGTTGAGGAAAATTCCTGAGGAAGAGCTCGCCAGGGAGGCCGCGCGGGTTAGTGCCGAGAGCTTCATCACCAACGCCTTCATGGGGATGACCCTTAAGAGGTTGATTAAAGAAAACGCTCTTCAAGAGAAGGAAATTGCCGAACTGAAGAAAGAAAATGCGCGGCTAAAGGAAGCGGAGTCTGTAAGTCATCACCTGGCCAGCATCAACACCAATGTTCTCAGACCGCACGGTCTTACCTTACTCTTTTCTTTTGCAGGCTAAGTATGATGAGACCGACCCGGTCTATCAGCAGGAACTCTTCCCTCATGTCGCCGAGGGAATTGATAATGCTTTTAACCGCTTGCGGGAGATCAAAGGGTTTGCGCACGGTTTCGAGCATTTCACCTTCTCGGACGCCTATCCGATCTTGCAAAAGAAGTTAGAAAAGATCAGGCGGAAAGCCAAAGGAAAGAATAAAGCCGACGGATCCAGTTCGGAGGAGAGCGATGATGAAGATGACGAGGTCGAAGAACCCGGAGCGGCTAAGAGTGGTGAGAGTGGCACAGAGTCCAAATCCAGCGATTCTGAAGAAGATGCTGGTCGCAAATCGGGCGAATTGAGCAGCTCATCCTCGTCGGGTAGCGAGGGTTATTCTCCTGATGTTTCGATTAACGGCAGCGAACATTCAAGTGCTCCTGCGTCTAAGAAACTCAAGTCGCGTAATCAGTAGCTGTATTTTGCTTTTTATTTTGAATAGCCGTCGGCTTGATGTTGTTAGCCGGATGGCTTAAAACATAATGTAAACAATGTTTTGATAATGAAATGAAAAGCTTTTACCTGTCTATCCGTCTACCTTCTGCGACTTACTTGCGATTGTTTGCGATCACTTTTTGTGTTAAATCTAACCAAGTCGTGCGACTTAATGTCAACTCATCCGGTTAGGATAGCGATCTTCATAAGATTCCGGTAAAGTATCTAAAAACCCACTCGCATAGCTTGCTTCTTTTAATCCGAATCGAATTTATCCGATTTATTCTGAGAAAGTGCTAACTTATTACGAATGTATTACGACATCCCGGAAACTGGACACAATTGAGCCGCGCGGTTACTACTAGACCCGGCATACTTGCTTTCCAGGATAAAGAAGGACAAGTCATGAGAACAATTATCAGACCGAGCGGTCAGTGTTTTAACTCAGGCGACTTGCAGATAATATCGCTGTAAATCCCACCTCCGTGAATGCAATCAGATAACCGATCCGGAATTTGAAATAATCAAGCCGTGCGACCGTAAACAGAATATCCAGTCTCAAGAAGACTAGTTGATAGACCGTGTGATTAACATTTAATCCGAACAATTTATATGACAGCTATATATAACATTGACTGACAAGCCGCACGAGCTGTATATAGAATTCGTGTGATTAGCAGGTTTAATAATTGCAACGAGAATCATAACCGCCTGATTGAAAAGATCCAGTGATTATCCGATCGGTTTGAATGGAAATCCATAAGGATGATAAATTCTAATCCGGATAATAAGGTCGGCCGGTCATGATTATGCTCGCTTCCCAGATATTTACCTTGATACCTTATTGATACCCTGTTTATTTCAAACCGTCCGGTCTAAAAATCGAACTGCTTGACATCTTTGGAACCTGCTGATTTCAGACCGCCTGGTTTAATAACTAGACCGTCAGGTTTAATAACCAGACCGCCTGAAAGCCCTGGTACCTGCTTATTTCAAACCGCCCGGTCTAAAAACCAGACCGTCAGGTTTAATAACCAGACCGCCCGAAAGCCCTGGTACCTGCTTATTTCAAACCGCCCGGTCTAAAAACCGAACCGCATGACATCTTTGGAACCTGCTGATTTTAGACCACCGGGTTTAATAACCAGACCGTCAGGTTTAATAACCAGACCGCCTGAAAGCCCTGGTACCTGCTTATTTCAAACCGTCCAGTTTGAGTATTAAGTCGTCCGGTTTATGCTGCACACAGAAATCCTGCTTTTTCCTCCAAATGGTCTATAATGACCATATGGGATGAGATAATCCCTGGTAATGCAATAAAGATGATTACAGACTCAGATGACCAAGTGGGCAGGTGGGCCTAGGCGGCGAACATTGCTTTCCTCAAGTGGTCATAAGAGCTGTAGAAATAAAGAGAAACAAGTACAGACCCAGATGACCAAGTGGGCAGGTGGGCCTAGGCGGCGAACATTGCTTTCCTCAAGTGGTCATAAGGGCTGTAAGCGACTCGACTGCTCTCTTGACTAGGGCTACAAGCCGAGTTGATCAATTGGGCAGGTGGGCCTAGGCGGCGAACATTGCTTTCCTCAGAGAGATCAACTCAGTTGTGGGTCCCGCTTAGGCATCGCTCGAGAGTACCTTGGAGTATTCGATAGTCACAGACTAAGATGATCAGTTGGGCAGGTGTGGTTATGCCGCGGGGGCTATACCGACATTGCTTTCCTCAGAAGGATCATCAAAGCTGTAATTATATCCCCCTCGGGGCATGATAGAGCCAACATTCACCTAGACCTCCCTTGATGCAGGGGTGTGTTGGATATCAGCCGGGATCCAAGGTTCTGAAGACCACCGCACGGGAATTGGCAAGCTACCACTACACGTGTGCGAAAACTCCCCGCTACACATGATCTTCATGGTTTTACGCTAATGACTACAATCTGAGGGGGTTCGAGCAGAACTTGACGATGTCTCCGTGGTTCAGTGAGTTTGATATATGAGAAAATGCAGAAAGGAAACATCAAACATGGAGAAGTGTCAGTATGGTGCTTCTTATTAAAATATCTCAAAAAACTGCAGGAAAGTAAAGAAGACATTTTAAGGATAGAACCGTTTGAGATCGTCGCCACTCCAGGTGCGTGGGATGTATTCTCCTTCACTTGTTTGGAGGCGATAAGCCCCACTTTTTAGTGCCTCCTTGACGATGAAAGGTCCAGCCCAACCCAATTAGGATTTAGCTTCCCGACATTGCCTGTTCGGGCTGCTGCATCAACCTTTTTTAGTACGACGTCGCCGACAGCAAAATGCTTTACCCTGACATTTTTGTCAAAGTACTTTGCCATCCTCCTTTTAACTTCTTCTTGCCTGATTGTTGCCTCATCCTGAAGTTCTTCGATTAGATCTAAACAATACTTGACAGCCTCATCATTGTATTCTACCCACACTTCTCCTCCTTTTTTTCCGTACGCAACTCTTGGAGTGACCACCTCAAACTCCACAGGAACAACAACCTCCGAGCCATGAGACAGTTTGAATGGTGTCTCCCCTGTAGCTGAAGATGGAGTAGTACGAAGAGTCCAAAGGATGGAGGGAAGTTGAACTGCCCAGTTTCCTTTCTGATTCCAAACTCTTTTCATCAGGAGCTGCTGGATTCGCCTGTTGGCTGCTTCTACCTGACCATTGGTCCTTGGATGATGTACTGAGGAAAACCACAGGTCAATTCCAACCTGATCGCAAAATTTTTTCATCTCGGGATTATTGAATTGTGGACCATTATCAGTGACAATTGCCAGCGGAATTCCGTGTCGGCAGACTATTTCTCCCCAGATGAAGTTTCTGATGATTTGGGTAGTAGTTCTTGCCAGTGCCTTCGCCTCGATGCACTTGCTGAAGTAGTCAATCATCACTATGATAAAGCGGCGCTGACCGCTAGCCATTGGAAAGGGTCCGATGAGATCCATCCCCCAAACTGCGAAGGGCCAGGGTGCAGTTATTGACCTAAGCGACTGAGCGGGCAGATGCTGAAGAGGAGTAAACTGTTGGCACTGAACACAACGCTTGGCAAATGCTTCGGCATCCTTTCTCATGGTTGGCCAAAAATATCCTTGCCGCAGGATCCTTTTTTCTAAGGTTTTTGCCCCTGAATGGCTACCACATTCCCCAGAATGAACATCCTGAAGTACGATAGGGATCTCTTCTTCTGAAACACATCGTGCTGAGGGGGAAATCAAAGTTTTTCTGTAGAGAACTCCTGCTATTAGATAATAATATGCCGCCTTCCTTTTGAATCTTCTCCGATCTTTGATGGAATGGTGGAACTCCCCCTTTGATAGGAATAGCTCGTAAGGATCCTTCCATGAAGGATTATGATCAATTTGCATGAGTTCTGCCTCATCTATTGCCGGATGAAAGAGTTCAAAGGTCACTCCCCCTGATGGAAGACCGAACTGCGACAATCCATCTGCCTCCTCATTTTGCGTTCTTGGGATGTGCTCGATAAGATTTGAATCTTCCGATTTCCTTTTTGGCTAATAGCAGATATTTTCGCAGAATCGGCTCCCTTGTCTCATAATTTCCCAAGACCTGGGAGGCCATCACCAGTGAATCGGTTCTAACATGTACATATTCTATGCCTAACTCTTTCGCAAGCCTTAGCCCAGCCAGAAGTGCTTCGTATTCTGCCTGGTTATTTGTAACTGGAAAGAAGAACTTGATAGCTTGCTCCAGCCTGATGCCAATGTGGGTACACTCAAATGAACGTGGATTCAAAGGTGAGTCAATGGTCACCACAACGTGGGTACACTCAAATGAACGTGGATTCAAAGGTGAGTCAATGGTCGATAATGTTAGAGAAATTGATGTAAAAACCCATTTATGAGGCCCATTTATGTAGTTCCCTCCTATTCTTGTTTAGTCCAACATCTTGAGATTGGAGTGACTAGCCTCCTTCTCCTCCTATATATTTGTATTCATACTTGTAATTAAGCATTCAAGTGAAATATACAAGGTTTACACCAGTTTTCTACATGGTATCAGAGCCAGGTTTGATCCAGAACCGGTTTTTTCTAAACCGCACCTCCCTGCGGTTTCTTCCGCTCCCTCAGACCGCGCCCTCTGCGGTCTCCCCTCTTCCTACCCTGCGGTCTCATCCGCACCTCCCTGCGGTTTCTTCCGCTCCCTCAGACCGCGCCCCTGCGGTCTCCCCTGTAAGGCCCCAACTTGGACCTCACACGACCTCTGTGTTTTAATTTACCTTTTTTTACCATAATTGCCCCAGGACGAAGTAAGGTGAGTGAGTACAAAATAAAATACATAATAAGAACTTATCTCATACCTTGGAATAAATTGTTGTCTTTATTATTCTGTCTTGATCAACTTAACATTTGCGCATACCTGTTCGCCATAGCGGGTAGGCGGCCTCCTCCTTCATTTCGCGTGGGTAGGCAGCCCCCTCCTTCAGTCCGCGCTGGTAGGCGGCCTCCTCCTTCAGTCCGCGCGGGTAGGCGGCCTCCTCCTTCAGTCCGCGCGGGAGGCGGCCTCCTCCTTCAGTCCGCGCGGGCAGGCGACCTCCTCCTTCAGTCCGCGCGGGTAGGCGGCCTCCTCCTTCAGTCCGCGCGGGTAGGCGGCCTCCTCCTTCAGTCCGCGCGGGTAGGCGGCCTCCTCCTTCATTCCGCGCGGGTAGGCGGCCTCCTCCTTCAGTCCAAGCGGGTAGAAACTCCAGTCATCGGCTCACCGGAGGTGACGACATCGACCCAGAGCCTATAAATAGGACCCTCGACCATGAAGAATGGACAGGCAGGTGGGGGGACAAACCGGCTGCTAGAAACAGTCAACCCGCACCAAGTTGCGACCTGTCCGGGCGACCTGTCCGGGCGACCAGTCCGGGCGACCTGTGCGAACAGGCCGAGCGACCTCTGCGACCAGGCCGAGCGACCTCGGCAAACAGCCCGCGCGACTTACTCTTTTCCTACCCGCAACTCTCTTGTACTCATTCTATTTCCATGTACTAAACACCATGAGCTGTAATACAGATTATTAAATAAAGGGAAAGCCCGTCGCAGGAGTGGCATTTGCCGCGACGGGCGAAGTCTGGCCTCGCCGCAAGCTAGCTGCCCTTTCTTCTTCTCCCCTCTTCACTTGCGACTCAAGTAACCAGCTACTCGCGGCCTCCTTTTCTCCCTATTTCCTCGAGTAGATCGTGGAGGTGCCATTCAACAGAAATAAAAAACTTTTACCTGTTCAGCGATTTGTCTTTACTTACCTGTGTTCGCTGCGATCTCCTTCTGTGTTAGATAATTGACCCTTCTAACCAAGTCGTGCGACTTAATATTTAACTCACCGGGTTAGGATAATGATCTTCATAGGATTCCGGTAAAGTAATCATTAGCAAAAAACCCAATCTCATAGCTTGCTTCTTCAATCCGGATCGAGCTGACTTGATTCATCCCGAGAAGGTGTTAACTTATTATGAATATATTATGATATCTAGGGAGCCGGACATAACCAAGCCGCGCGGTTGTTACTAGATTCTGCATACTTGTTTTTCAGGATAAAGAATGCTAAGTCATAAGAACAAACCACAGACCGAGCGGCCAGTATTTTAACTCAAATGACTCGCAATTGAGATTGATGCAAGCCCCATCTCCGTGAATATAGCTATAACCGATCTGGGAATTGACAAAACCAAGTCGTGCGACCATATCCTGGCTTTTGTAATGCAGAATACAAAATCATAAGAAAAATAGTTGATAGACCGCGCGATTAACATTTAACCAGAACGATTCATATGACAGCTTTACATAACATCAGCTAATAACCCGCACAGACTGCATATAATTTGTGCGGCTAGCAGCTTTGATACTTGCAATGAGAATCATAATTGCTTGATCGAGAAGAGCCAGTTATTAGCCGAACGAATCGAATTGAAATCCATAAATATAGATCCATGACCCGAATGGCGAGGTCGACCGATCATGATTATTCTCGATCCCCCAATATTTGCCTTGTGACTTTTTATTGTCCTGTTTATTTCAGACCGTCCGGTCTGAAAACTACACTGCATGGCATCTTTGGGACCTGTTCATTCTAAACCGCCCGGTTTGATAACCAGACATCGTGATAAATACTTATTTCAAACCGCCCGGTTTGAGTATAAAGTTGGCCGATTTGTGATGCACATATGAATCCTGCTTTTTTCTTCAAATGGTCTAGAATGACCATATACGATGAGATAATTCTCTGTAATAAAAAAGATGACTACAGACCCAGATGACCAAGTGGGCAGGTGTGCCTAGGCGGCGAACATTTCTTTCCTCAAGTGGTCATAAGGGGTGTAAGTGACTCGACTGCTCTCCAGCTTGGGGGTCACAAGCTGAGTCGATCAATTGGGCAGTTGTGGTTATGCCGCGGGGGCTTTACCGACATTGCTTTCCTCAGAGGGATCAACTCAGTTGTGGGTTGTAAACGACTCGACTGCTCTCCCGCCTGGGGTTACAAGTCGAGTTGATCAATTGGGCAGGTGTGGATATGCCGCGGGGGCTCTACCGACATTGCTTTCCTCAGAGGGATCAACTCAGTTGTGGGTTCCGCCCAGGCGTTGCTTGAGAATACCTTGGAGTATTCGATGGTTATAGACTAAGATGACCAGTTGGGCAGGCGTGGTTATGTCGCGGGGGCTCTACCGACATTGCTTTCCGCAGAAAGATCATCAAAGTTATAACCATATCTCTTTCGGAGTATGATAGAGCTAACAATCACCCGGACTTGGTGCGTTAGATATCAACTGAGATCTGAGATTCTGAAGACCACCGCACGGGAATTGGCAAGCTGCCACTACACATGTGCGAAAACTCCCCGCTACATGTGGTCGACGTGGGCTTATACTAATGACTACAATCTGAGGGAGTTCAAGCAGAATTCAGTGAGTTTGATATATAAAGAAAGTAAGAAATTTAGACAAGAAGAAGTGTCAGCACGGGGCTTTTCATTGAATATCTAAAAAATGCTTAAAATGAAGAAAACATTTTTTAAGGATAAAAACGTTTGAGATCGTCACCGCTCCAAGTGCGTGAGATGTCTTCTCCGTCGCTTGTTTGGAGGCGGTAGGCCCCATTTCTCAAGGCCTCTTTGATGATGAATGGTCCTGCCCAGTTGGGATTCAGCTTTCCAACATTGCCAGATCTGGCTGCAGCATCTACCTTCTTTAGTACCAAATCCCCGACTGCAAACTGTTTTACCCTGACATTCTTGTCAAAGTACTTTGCCATCCTCCTTTTGACTTCTGCCTGTCTGATTGTTGCTTCGTCCTGAAGTTCTTCGATCAGATCCAAACTATACTTGATAGCCTCGTCATTTTCATCTATCCATGCTTCTCCTCCCTCCTTTGCATACACTACTCTTGGAGTGACCACCTCAAACTCTATAGGAACAACAGCCTCCGAGCCATGGGATAGTTTGAATGGTGTTTCTCCCGTAGCGGAAGATGGGGTGGTACGAAGAGTCCAAAGGATAGAAGGGAGTTGGTCTGCCCAATTTTCTCTTTGATTCAAGACCCTCTTCATCAAGAGTTGCTGAATCTGCCAATTCGCTGCTTCTACCTGACCATTTGTTCTTGGATGATGCACTGAAGCAAACCGAAGATCAATCCCCACCTGATCGCAAAAGTTTATCATCTCTGGATTGTTAAATTGCGGACCATTGTCGGTGACAATTGCTAGCGGAATCCCATGCCGTCAGACTATCTCTCCCCATATGAAGTTCCGGATAATTTGAATTGTAGTTTTTGCCAATTCTTTTGCCTCAATCCATTTGCTGAAGTAGTCGATCATTACAATGATAAAACGTCGCTGGCCACTGGCTACTGGGAAGGGTCCGATAAGATCCATTCCCCATACTGCGAAGGGCCACGACGCAGTTATTGATCTGAGTGACAGAGCAGGAAAATGCTGAAGAGGAGCGAACTTTTGACACTGAACGCACCGCTTGGCAAATGCTTCAGCGTCCTTTCTCATGGTTGGCCAAAAATATCCTTGCCTCAAAATCCTCTTTTCCAACATCTTTGCTCCCGAGTGACTGCCGCACTCCCCAGAATGGACTTCTTGTAGTATAGTGGGGATCTCTTCTTCCGAGACGCATCGAGCCAAAGGAGAGATGAAAGTTTTTTGATACAAGATTCCATCCACCAAGCAATAATAAGCCGCTTTTCTCCTAAATCTCCTTCTGTCTTTGATTGATTCGTGGAACTCTCCTTTTGTCAGGTACAATTCATAAGGATCCATCCAGGAAGGATGTTGGTCGATTTGCATTAGCTCCCCCTCCTCTATAGATGGATGAAAAAGCTCAGAGGTCACTCCTCCTGATGGAAGACCGAACTTTGATAACTCATCGGCTTCTTCATTCTGCGTCCTCGGGATATGTTCGATGACGAAAGATTTCAATCTTCCAATCTCTTCTTTTGCTAGCAGTAGATATTTCTGTAATGTTGGCTCACGTGTTTCATAGTTGCCCAAAACCTGTGAAGCCATTACCAGAGAATCAGTTTTTACATGTACATGCTATATGCCCAGTTCTTTCGCAAGCCTTAGCCCGGATAGAACTTGATTGCCTGTTCGAGCTTAAGACCATTAGGACTGAGCAAGATTTCTCCTGCTCCTGCCGAGTTCTTCCCCGAAGCACCATCTACGAAGATAGTCCAGACCCAAG
Organism: Dactylorhiza incarnata; assembly: GCA_033032865.1. NCBI lineage: Eukaryota > Viridiplantae > Streptophyta > Magnoliopsida > Asparagales > Orchidaceae > Dactylorhiza > Dactylorhiza incarnata. The sequence continues at coordinate 23,843 of JAWHQI010002123.1, read as the reverse complement.
GGGACCTCCCTACTTGCTCGGAATCTGATTCTGGTATATCGACCGTGAAATCTGCCAAGACTTGGGCCTTGATTGCGGTTCTGGGGATATAAGTTATTTCAAACTCGCTTAGCTCGATGGCCCACTTGGCTAATCTTCCGGAATGGTCAGACTTTTCCAGGATGTTCCTTAATGGATGGTCTGTGATTACTTGGATTGGATGTGCTTGGAAATAAGGTCGGAGCCTTCTTGAGGATTGAACCAGAGCCAGAGCCAGCTTTTCCAGGATCGAATATCTCGTTTCTGCATCTTTAAGTATATGGCTAACATAGTATATAGGAAACTGCCTCTTCTTTTCTTCTCGAATGAGAACAGAGCTGACAACATCGGGTCCAACCCCAAAATATAAAAACAGAATTTCTCCTTCACGAGGGCTCTGGAGAAGGGGAGTCGATGTTAATTGTTTCTTCAGTTGATTAAATGCGTCATCGCACTTCTTGTCCCACTCAAATTTCGACCCTCCTCAGAGTGTTTTGAAGAAAGGAGCACTTTTATCTCCTGATTTAGAGATAAACCTGCTCAGTCCTGCCAATCTTCCTCCAAGTTGTTGTACTTCTTTCGTATTACGAGGAGGGGGCATTTCTAGTGTGGCTTTTATCTTATCCGGATTTGGTGCCAGGCCATCGGGCGTGAGGAGGTGTCCAAGAAACTTTCCCTTATTTGCCCCAAACACACATTTCAAAGGGTTTAATTTTAACTTGAACCTCCGTAGAATAGCGAACGTCTCTACGAGGTCTGCCAAGTGAATTGAGAAGGTTTTACTTTTTAGGAGGAGGTCATCAACATAAACCTCGAGGTTCCTTCCTTTCTGCTGCTTAAAGACGGTGTCCATCATCCTTTGGTATGTTGCCCCAGCATTCTTAAGCCCAAAGGGCATTACGAGGTAACAGTAACAGGCATCGTTCGTGATGAAAGACGTATGCGGGATATCAGGTTTATGCATTTTGATTTGGTGATAACAAGAAAATGCATCGAAAAAGCTCATAAAGTTATACCCCCCCCCCCCCCCCCCCCCCCGCGGAATCTACTAAAACATCTATCCGAGGCAAAGGGTAACAATCTTTGGGGCATGCTTTATTGAGTTTTGTGAAATCTACACACATGCGCCATTTTCCCCAGATTTTTTCACCATTACAACATTTGACATCCAAGTGGGGTATTGGATTTCAGAAATGAAATTTGCTTTAAGAAGTTTTGCAACTTCTTCTTTGATGGGTACCGCCAACTTGGATGCCACCTCTCTCTTCTTTTGTTGGATCGGTTTGAATTCAGGGGAGACATTGAGGTGATGGCAGGCAACATCTGGATCTACTGCAGGCATATCTTCCGCCGACCAGGCGAAGATGTCCAGATTCTTCAATAGACAGGAGATCAGTTGAATCTTCTCCTCTTCTGGTAGTTTGGCATTGATGATTAGTTTCTTTTCTCCCCCTTCAGGAATGGAGATCTCTTGGTCTCCTAGGCAGGTTCCAGGTGAGCCATTTCTCGCTCTGTGCTTCCCTTAACCTCTTCCAGGGCCCTGGACACTTCGTGAACGTCATTCTCAAGTTCATGAAATAGTGTCTCGGTGATCACATTGACTGTTTTTACATAGCATTCCCGAGCGACTTTTGGATCACTTCGGTTCCGATACTGACGTCCTTCGACTGCGAACTTTAAAGCTAAGTGGAAAGTGGATACTATTGCCTTGTAAGCGTTCAGGATTGGCCTTCCAAAGATTGCACAATAACTGCTCGGGGCTTCCACCACTACGAAGCTTATCAGTTTTGTTATTCCTCCCAATGACACCAAAAGCTTTACACACCCTTCTACTTCTTTCTTTTCTCCCGAGAAGCCATAGAGGGGCCCTTCCGTGGAGAGCAGAGACTTTCCAGTCTTAAGGGCTTCGAATGTTTGACGAAAATGAGGTTAACTGAACTACCGGTATCGATCAGAATCTTGTGTACAGTGTAGTTCTCGATAAATGCCTTTATAACTACAACATCATCGAAAGGGTTTGCATTCGGGGGAAGGTCTTCTTGGCCGAAAGTAACGATCGACCTTTCTGGGGCGGAAGTGGAGGCGGCCGCCACTTCTTGCTTGGAGATTCTTCCAATACTGGATTTTCGAGAGGACTCTGCCCCCTGCTCCACCATGGATACAGTAGACGTTGCCGAGGGGACCAACGTCATTTACTTCTACGCATTCGGTGACAGGATGTATATCTCCATAACAACCTGCCCCTTCCACGTCAGCACATTCCCTGGTCACTTCGACCGCTTCCTTCTTCTTTTCGGTTCGGGGCTCAGCAGGTGTGTCTTTGTGGACTAGTCCTCGGAGCTTCCCTTCCCTTAGAAGCTTTTCTACCAGGAAGCGGAGGGCTCGACAATCTTCCGTCAGATGACCCGCTTCTTTGTGATATTCACAATAAAGATTCGGATTTCGATTGTGAACATCCGATCTCATAGGAGCAGGTTTCTTAAAGTCAGGTCTCTTTTGCAAAATTTGGACTACTTCGTCCATGGATATATTCAGAGAAGTGAATGATTCTTGCGAATCATCATATTGGATGGATGGGGCAGTCGAGGATGGCTGCGTGGTATATTGTTGCAGATATACCGGCATGGCCTGTGAAATGGACATGGATGGAGCGGGTGTGATGGACAACGGTGGTTTCTGATCTTGAAACCGCTGGTGGCCAATGAATGGTTGCTTGTGCTTGTAGTTCCTCCCCCTTTGAGCTCGGGGTTCAAAATAAGACGGAGCGGATGATTGATTATTAGGGAGTGAGTAAGGTTGACCTTGATCATTTAGAAGCCTAGCCACATACCCAGGGCTAGTCTTTTCACCCCTGATAAACATATTGGCCATACTTATCAATCCTGATAAGTTTTAGGTTCTCTTATGTTGGCTTCGAATTTTAGGGGGCCTTCCCTCAGCACATTCATCAGAGCTACCCTGTATAGCTCTGGATCCACATTTTGGATCTCCATTATCTCTTTTTGGAAACGGTCGACGAACCTGGCACAGGTCTCGTCCTCCCGCTGCTTAATATCAAAGAGGGCCGCCGGACCACTCTTTCTCTTTTTTGAGGTACAGAATCTAAGCAAGAATTCTCTACGCAGCTCGGCAAAGTAGCTGATTGACCTTGGATTCAACCCATAAAACCATTCTCTTGCTTGCCCCTCAAAGGACGTCACAAGAAGTTTGCATTTGATAGCATCAGTCAGGGTTCTTAGTGCTATGGCTGACTCAAAAGCTTGAAGATGGAGGGCTGGATCAGCTTCTCCGTTATAGGCCGCCAGACGTGGCTCTCTGAAGCCATTCGGAGCTGCCTCACTCCGGATATAATCCACGAATGGGGAAGTCTCTTCCATGTCTTCGTACAGAGGAGGAACATTGTAATAAGCCATCTGACTCATGGTGGCCTGGGGATAAGCCGTCCGACCTGCGGCGGTTTGTGGATAAGCCGCCTGATAAAATCTGGCAGCGGCTTCTGGCGGACAGGCCGCCGGGTTGGATAGGCGGGCTGCCTGAAAAGTCGCCTCCTGGAAATCCAAAATCTGGGCCGGCGTGTTCTGGGCGGCTTCCTGGTAATAACTCTATCGTGCGGCAAAGTCTCCCTGAGCCGACTGGCAAGCTACGGCTTGTGGAAGCGGGTATTGAGGGGGAGGAGGAAGGACCGGAGTGATTGCTTGGTTAACCGCGACCTGGGGAACTAGTCGCTCGGTTAACATGGCCAATGCTTGGCTGATCGCCTCCAGGCGCTGGTCAGTCGCCTTTTGAGCTCGCTCGGCCTCACGCTTGCGATCTGACATTTCTTCGAAGTTTTCACCAACAATCTGCGATCTGAAGGTCGCGTGTTTCTGTTGAAACCAAAGATGTACCCCCGCGGTTTGCGACTAGAAAAACGGAGGTTGCGGATTGCTGGTTACTTAGAAAGAAGAGAATGAGACCTCTAGCAGCGGTCAAGGCCGGACTTCGCCCGTCACGGCAATTGCCACTCCTGTGACGGGCTTTCCTTTGATTAAAGTAAGAGGATTACAGCGGGTTACAAGTGCAAGTCGGCCGGTCAAACAGGTCACAAGACAGGGAACTCGAGTCTGCAGCTCAAACAAGCGAGCTCTTAGATTCGAGTGTCCGTCCCTTGGGAACGTTGCCGCCCCCTATTTATAGGCTTGGGGGCCTGCCCGAACGGGCAGGGATAAAATAACCGCCTGCCCGGGTACAGGAGAAACGGGCAGGCGGTGACCGGATTCAGAAGGGAAAGAGAAGAGAAGCCGCGCGGCTTGGCGGCTTGGGCTCCCGGTCTTCCTTTGGCTTGGCCTGGAGGTGTAGTGACCAAGGCGACGTTCCAACCCGGGCGGTCTCATACCAGAGACCGCGACTTGCCTTTGGGACTTGTCTTTGGCTGATCTTCATTCTTTGGAGACGACTTGAGGGCTCAAACCGCCCGGGCTGCGTTGGTTGGTGCTGGATGTCCTTTACTGAGACTGGTCTGGGCGATTTTGAGCTTTAGACCGCCCAGTCTGGGAGTAGTACCACTCGGAAGCGGTCTCTTGAGTAAACAATCGGAGCCCGAAATCCAATGGAGAACGAATTTAACCCATTCAAGGTGGTTTAGAGGTCGATATACAGTGGGTTGTAGTGTTAATGCGAGATTTAGCTCCAAATGACACATACATTTCAAAATGAAAGAATTTTAGATGCGGTTTGTAGTGAAAGTGAGAGATTTAGCTCCAAATGACACTCAAACTTTAAACAGCAATAACTTTTGATCCGGTTGTCTGATTTTACCCCCACAACACCATTTAGGAATGAGATCGGAGCCCTACAATCATTGAAGCACAAGTTTTAGCCACTACAGTTCATTTTGTTGTTTATATTGAGCGGGTTGCACTGTTAATGCAAAATGTAGCTCCAAATGACACACAAACTTCAAACAGCCATAACCTTTGATCAGGTTGTGTGATTTTTGCCCACAAGACCTCTTCGAAATGAGCTCTGAGCCCTACATTCAATGGAGAGCAAGTTTTACCCAATGTAGTTCATTTAGTGGTCGATATGCATTGAGTTGAAGTGGTAATGTGAGATTTAGCTCCAACTGACACCTAAACTTCAAACAGCTATAACTTTAGATCCGGATGTCCGGATTTTGCACAAAACACTTTTTCGGAAAGAGCTAAGAGCCTTACATCCTAAGGGGAATAGGATTTACTCGATCAAGTTCATTTAGTGGTCGACATATAGTGGATTGCAGTTGAAATGAGGGTTTTTACTCCAATTGACACCTAAACTTCAAACACCCATAGCTTTTGATCCGGTTGTCTGATTTTTGCCCACGATGCCTTTTCGGAATGAGATCGGAGCCCTACATCCAATGGACAACAAGTTTTACCCATTCCAATTCGTTTGTGGTTGATCTATAGTGGGTTGTAGTGAAAAATGAGAGATTTAGCTCCAAATAACGCTCAAACTTTAAACCATAACAACTTTTGATCCGGTTTCCTGATTTTACCACACAACACCTTTCGAAATGAGCTCGTAGCACTACATTCTTTGGAGCGCATGTTTTACCCATTAAAGTTCATTTAGTTGTGAATATTTAGAGCGTTGCAGCGGTAATGTTAAATTTTGCTCCAAATGACACCTAAACCTTCCATCAGGCATAACTTTTGATTTGTATGTTTGATTTTTGCCCACATCACCTTTTCGGAATATGCTCGGAGGCATACATCCAATGGAGCACAATTATAAACCCTTCCAGCTCATTTTAGTGGTCAATAAATATGGGGGTTGCAATGGTGACGAGGGCTCCTCTTGCCACATAATCTGTAAAAGCCATATCTTTTGATATGGTTGTCCGATTTTTGCGCACAACACTTTTTTGGAAAGAGCTCTGAGCCCTACATCCAATGGAAAGCAAATTTTACCCATCCAGATTGTTTAGTGGAAAATATACAGCGGGTTTGTAATAAGGTATTTAGCTTGAAAGGAGTCCTAAACTTTAAAGATCCATAACTTTTTATCCGGTTGTCCGATTTTCGCCCACAATACCTTTTCGTAATGAGATCGGAGCCCAAAATCTAATGGACAACGAATTTAACCCATTCAAGGTCGTTTAGAGCTCGATATACATTGGGTTGTAGTGTTATTTCGAGATTTAGCTCCAAATGACACATACATTTCAAAATGAAAGAATTTTAGATGCGGTTTGTAGTGAAAGTGAGAGATTTAGCTTCAAATGACACTCAAACTTTAAACAACAATAACTTTTGATCCGGTTGTCTGATTTTACCCCCACAACACCATTTAGGAATGAGATCGGAGCCCTACAATCATTGAAGCACAGGTTTTAGCAATTACAGTTCATTTAGTTGTCTATATTGAGCGGGTTGCACTGTTAATGCATAATGTAGCTCCAAATGACACCTAAACTTCAAACAGCCATAACTTTTGATCAGGTTGTGTTATTTTTGCCCACAACACCTCTTCGAAATGAGCTCTAAGCCCTACATTCATTGGAGAGCGAGTTTTACCCAATGTAGTTCATTCAATGGATAGTTCGTCTCGATCCGGTCGCGTCGGGATTTGAATTTCTGAATTCCGACACCCGGATCAAAAGTTATGGCCGTTTTAAGATTGAGTGTATTTTAGGCCAAATCTCGCATCTTCATCGCAACTGTTGTTCATCAACCACTCGCTATCTGAAGGTTGCGTGTTTCTGTTGAATCCAAAATGGCACCTCCACGATCTACTCGAGGAAATAAGGGGAAAAGGAGGCCGCGAGCAACTGGTTACTTGAGTCGCGAGTGAAGAGGGGAGAAAAGAAGAGGGGGCCGCTAGCTTGCGGCGAGGCCAGACTTCGCCCGCCGTGGCAAATGCCACTCCTGCGACGGGCTTTCCCTTTATTTAATAATCTATATTACAACTCATTGTGTTTAGTACATGGAAAATAGAATGAATACAAGAGAGTTGCGGGTAAGAAAAGAGTAAGCCGCGCGGGCTGTATGCCGAGGTCGCCCTGATAGGTCGCTGAGGTCGCCCAGACAGGTCGCTGAGGTCGCCCGGGCAGGTCGCCCAGACAGGTCGCCCGGATAGGTCGCCCGGACAGGTCGCCCAGACAGGTCGCCCGGCCAGGTCGCCCGGCCAGGTCGCCCGGACAGGTCGCCCGGACAGGTCGCCCGGACAGGTCGCCCGGACAGGTCGCCCGGACAGGTCGCCCGGACAGGTCGCCCGGACAGGTCGCCTGGACAGGACGCCCGGACAGGTCGCAGCATGGTGCGGTCTGACTGTTTCTAGCCGCCGGTTTTTGCCCCCAACTTGCCTGTCCCTTCTTCATGGTCGAGGGTCCTATTTATAGGCTCTGGGTCGATGTCGTCACCTCCTGTGAGCCGGTGACTGGAGTTCTACCCACGCGGACTGAAGGAGGAGGTCGCCATCCCGCACGGACTGAAGGAGGAGGCCGCCTACCCGCGCGGACTGAAGGAGGAGGCCGCCTACCCGCGCGGACTAAAGGAGGAGGCCGCCTACCCACGCGGACTGAAGGAGGAGGCCGCCTACCCGCACGGACTGAAGGAGGAGGCCGCCTACCCGCGCGGACTGAAGGAGGAGGCCGCCTACCCGCGCGGACTGAAGGAGGAGGCCGCCTACCCGCGTGGACTGGAGGAGGAGGCCGCCTACCGGCGCGGACTGAAGGAGGAGACCGCTACCCGCACGGTCTGAAGGGAGAGACCGCCCCACCTGGGCGACTTGAAGGAAGAAGCCGCCCCACCTGGGCGGTTTGAATGGAGAGGCCGCCCCACTTGGGCGGTTTGAATGGAGAGGCCGCCCCACTTGGGCGGTTTGAATGGAGAGGCCGCCCCACTTGGGCGGTTTGAAGGATGAGGCTGCCCCTTCTTACCACTTCGGGTGTAAAAAGTGCCTTCGTGTGAGGTCTAATCTTTCCCGGGCGTATAATCTACAAAAATGTAGCAAAAGAGGCCTCCCAGGGTAGGATCGCCGATTTCTGGGTCAACACATTGGATTTTGGGCTCCGATCTCATTACGAAAAGGAATTGTGGGCGAAAATCGGACAACCGGATAAAAAGTTATCGATCTTTAAAGTTTAGGTCTCCTTTCGAGCTAAATACCTTATTACAAACCCGCTATATATTGACCACTAAGCAAACTGGATGGGTAAAATTTGCTTTCCATTGGATGTAGGGCTCGGAGCTCTTTCCAAAAAGGTGTTGTGCGCAAAAATCGGACAACCAGATCAAAAGATATGGCTGTTACAGTTTATGTGTCAAGAGGATCACTCGTCACCATTGCAACCCCCATGTATATTGACCACTAAAATGAGCTGGAAGGGTTTATAATTGTGCTCCATTGGATGTATGCCTCCGAGCATATTCCAAAAAGGTGACGTGGGCAAAAATCAAACATACAAATCAAAATTTATGTCTGTTGGAAGGTTTAGGTGTCATTTGGAGCGAAATTTCACATTACCGATGCAACGCTCTAAATATTCACAACTAAATGAACTGGAATGGGTAAAACATGTGCTCCAATGAATGTAGTGCTACGAGCTCATTTCGAAAAGGTGTTGTGTGGTAAAATCAGGCAACCGGATCAAAAGTTGTTGCGGTTTAAAGTTTGAGCGTCATTTCGAGCTAAATCTCTCATTTTTCACAACAACCCACTATAGATCAACTACAAACGAACTGGAATGGGTAAAACTTGTTGTCCATTGGATGTAGGGCTCTGATCTCATTCCGATAAGGCGTTGTGGGCAAAAATCAGCCAACCGGATCAAAAGCTATGGGTGTTTGAAGTTTAGGTGCCAATTGTAGTAAAATCCCTCATTTCAACTGCAATCCACTATACGTCGACGACCAAATAAACTTGATCGAGTAAATCATATTCCCCTTAGGATGTATGGCTCTTAGCTCTTTCCGAAAAGGTGTTTTGTGCAAAATCCAGACATCCGGATCTAAAGTTTTAGCTGTTTGAAGTTTAGGTGTCAGTTGGAGCTAAATCACACATTACCACTTCAACTCAATGCATATCGACCGATGAACGAACTACATTGGGTAAAACTCGCTCTCCATTGAATGTAGGGCTCAGAGCTCATTTCGAAGAGGTGTTGTGGGCAAAAATCACACAACCTGATCAAAAGTTATGGCTGTTTGAAGTTTAGGTGTCATTTGGAGCGACATTTTGCATTAACAGTGCAACCCGCTCAATATAGATAACTAAATGAACTGTAATGGTAAAACTTGTGCTTCAATGAATGTAGGGCTCCGATCTAATTCCTAAATGGTATTGTGGGGACTAAAATCAGACAACCGGATCAAAAGTTGTTGCTGTTTAAAGTTTGAGTGTCATTTGGAGCTAAATCTCTCACTTTCACTACAAACTGCATCTAAAATTCTTTCATTTTGAAATGTATGTGTCATTAGGAGCTAAATCTCGCATTAGCACTACAACCCACTGTATATCGATCTCTAAACAACCTGAATGGGTTAAATTCATTCTCCATTGGATTTTGGGCTCCGATCTCATTACGAAAAGGTATTGCGGGCGAAACTCGGACAACCGGATAAAAAGTTATGGATCTTTAAAGTGTAGGTCTCCTTACGAGCTATATACCTTATTACAAACCCGCTGTATATTGACCACTAAACAAACTGGATGGGTAAAATTTGCTTTCCATTGGATGTAGGGCTCAGAGCTCTTTCTAAAAAAGGTGTTGTGCGCAAAAATTGGACAACCAGATCAAAAGATATGGTTGTTACAGTTTATGTGCCACGAGGAGCCCTCATCACCATTGCAACCCCCATGTATATTGACCACTAAAATGAGCTGGAAGTGTTTATAATTGTGCTCCATTGGATGTATGCCTCCGAGCATATTCCGAAAAGGTGATGTGGGCAAAAATCAAACATAAAACCAAAATTTATGCCAGTTGGAAGGTTTAGGTGTCATTTGGAGCGAAATTTCACATTACCGCTGCAACGCTCTAAATATTCATGAACTGGAATGGGTAAAACATGTGTTCCAATGAATGTAGTGCTACGAGCTCATTTCGAAAAGGTGTTGTGTGGTAAAATCAGGCAACCGGATCAAAAGTTGTTGCGGTTTAAAGTTTAAGCGTCATTTGGAGCTAAATCTTTCATTTTTCACTACAACCCACTATAGATCAACTACAAACGAACTGGAATGGGTAAAACTTGTTGTCCATTGGATGTAGGGCTCCGATCTCATTCCGAAAAGACGTTGTGGGCAAAAATCAGACAACCGGATCAAAAGCTATGGGTGTTTGAAGTTTAGGTGCCAATTGGAGTAAAATCCCTCATTTCAACTGCAACCCACTATAACGTCGACCACCAAATGAACTTGATCGAGTAAATCCTATTCCCCTTAGGATGTATGACTCTTAGCTCTTTCTGAAAAGGTGTTTTGTGTAAAATCCGGACATCCGGATTTAAAGTTATAGTTGTTTGAAGTTTAGGTGTCAGTTGGAGCTAAATCCCACTTTACCACTTCAACTCAATGCATATCGACCGCTAAACGAACTATATTGTGTAAAACTTGCTCTCCATTGAATGTAGGGCTCTTAGCTCATTTCGAAGAGGTGTTGTGGGCAAAAATCACACAACCCGCTCAATATAGACAACTAAATGAACTGTAATGGTAAAACTTGTGCTTCAATGACTGTAGTGTTGAGTCTGAAATTGCACCTCCGAGGGAAACCGGAGGCTGCGGGTTGCCGGTTACTTTTTGTGTAGAAGAATGAGACTGCTAGCAGCGGTCAAGGCCAGACTTCGCCCGCCGCGGCAAATGCCACTCCTGCGACGGGCTTTCCTTTGATTAGAAAGAAGTGGTTACAGTGGGTTACAAGCGCAGGAAAAGAGAAGCCGGCCGGTCAGACAGTCCGCAAGACGAGGAACTCGAGTCCGCAGCTCAAACAAGTGAGCTCCTAGATTCGAGTGTGCGTGCCTTGGGAACAGTGCCGCCCCCTATTTATAGGCTTGGGGGCCTGCCCGAGTGGGCAGGGATAAAATAAACCGCCTGCCCGGGTACAGGAGAAACAGGCAGGCGGTGACGAGATACACAAAGAAGGAAAGAAAGAAGCCGCGCGGCTTGGCGGCTTGCCCTTCCGACTTGTCTGACCAGAAGCTAAAGATGATGCGGCCAAGGTGACGATGCTACCCGCTCGGTCTCTGTCTTGAGGCCGCGACTTGTTCTTTGACTTTGGACCTTGGCTTGTCTCCATGGCATAGACCGCGCGACCTCCGACTTGAGACCGCGACTTGCCCTGTTGGACTTGGGCTCGGATTACCTTTGGTTCTTGGAGGCGGCCTGAATTATTCCAGACCGCCCGGCCTGTGCTTAGCTGGTGTTGATGGACCTTGTATAACCTAAGCTGGGCGACTTGAATCCGCAAACCGCACGGTCTGTGAGTAATCCTCTTGGAGGCGGTTTCCCGGGTAAACATAATCCCCGCATATTTTTAAATTTCCGTGAAGATTTCGAAAATATCAGTGCTAGCCGGAGACCGCGCCGACTTCACCCTGCTGGTTATAAATGTTCCAGAAGCTTCGATTCTGGCATAATTCCATTGTTACCACGAGTCACTACTCGCCTATTGCGGTTAGGACTTTCGGGTTGAACAGCCCGAAAAAGATGGTGAACTTGATGGCTGAGCTTGAAGTTCTTGAGAAGTCCGGAAAGAACCGCGAGAGAGATTGCTCAAAAGAGAAGAAGAAGAAAAAGGCAAAGCGTCCTGACAAGACCGTAACAATTGCTTCTACGAGTAAACCGACCGACCTGCCTACAGAGTTGACAATCGTCTTGTCATCTAAACAGGAGGAGAACAAGCCGACCGAACTGCTTCCTGAGCAAACAGTCGTCTTGTCGACTAAAAATGAGGCGAGCTGTCTGAACCCGCCCCCAGCTGATCCCCCAACCTTTTCTGACAAAGGGAACAGCCCGCCTTCTCCGCCGGGTAAGACAGACTTGGAGACTGCTTCCCAGAAAGGCGATGGGGATGAGTCTTTCAAGATGGAGGTCACCCCGTCTGGGGTTTTTCCTTTGAACATCAGGGATGAAGGGGGAGAGGCAGTTGACTCCCTCAAGTCGTCCGATCAGGAAGCTCCAGTAATTAATGTTGAGGACAGTCCGGAAAAACCAACCGCCCCGAAGTCGAAGAAGAGAAAGAAGGAGGAATCCACAGCGGACAGGCTTCTCAAGAAAATGAAGAAGCTAAAGGCCAAGAACAAGGCGCCGTCCGGGAAAGCGAGAGCGGTTAGCCTGCAAGGCAAGTCGCGCGAGAATGAAGTCTCGGAGGGCTTGATTACTCCTTCCCCCCAGCCGAACGATCAGGTTCCAGTCGATGCTCATAGCATTTTCGTAAGTGAGCTCCTCAAGGATTTTGATTCTTTTCAGAAGCAAGATGATCAGCTGAGAACTTCTTCCGAACTGCAGGCGGCCAACCCGGCAGGAGAGAAAGGATTCGCCCTGTCTGAGGATGTGACCAGCCTTAAGGAGACCATCCTTCCTGAGGTCGCGACTGAAAGAACCATACCGGTACCTGAAGACACCATGACGGCCGGTCTGCGGTTTATGCAGGTGAAGGCGGAGCGAGTAAGAGACCAACTTGCCAGACCGCCACCGCCGCAGCCCAATCTTTTGCTACAAGGCAAAGAGGAAACGGATTACCGCCCTGTTCGTTTTTTCAGGCCGCGGCCTCGAAACAAGTCGCGCGCTTCGTTGTTGAACCCGTCGCCCAGCTTCTTTCCCTCCGCTGCTCAACTTTCTGCTGCTAAGCGGAGGCAAAGTGAGAGATCGTGGAGAGAACAACGCCGAAAGTTCGATACCGAGCTAATAAGGCGACCCGTCCGCCTGAATTCAATTCAAACTGCCGCGGCTTGTAAGCGAGGAAAATTCGATGAAAGCGGATTCCTTTTGAATACTCCTTGACTATTTTCTCTTATTGCAGATGACCGTGACTCTATCCCGAAGCCGGGCGAACTGGTGACCTATCTTCCCCCTCTTGATCCACCCCTGCTGAGTTCTTCTCTGCCGGATACTCGGATGGAGGACGAGATGTCCCGGCTTCAAAAGAATCTGGAAACCCTTGCTAAGCAGTTGAGGGCTGTGGAGGAGAGAGAGAAGGTCGCCCAAGATGAGAAAGCCGCTCTTCGGGTTGAATTGGAAACCGAACGGAGGGAAAGCCGAACAGCGCTGGAGGCTGAGCGGAGAGAGCGTCGAGAGAAAGAAAAGGCGCAGCAAGACCAGGTGGCTGCGCTGACCGTCCGGATTGATCGTGGAAAGAAGGAAGTCCGCAAGCTCGAAGAGGACTGTGCCTATTATAGGGACAGATACCTTCATTTGGCAAAGGAAGTCGGCGGAAGTCGGCGCCCTATTAACGTCGTTGACGAAGGCCGGCGAGGGTCAAGCCGCCCGGACGCAGGAACGAGCTCGTCTCTTCCTGTAGCCGGGACGACCCGCCCAGTTGTTAGTGTTCATGAGTCCGCAGCGACCTTACCTACTCGCATGATCCCCGTGACGCGAGTAGAGAGAGATGCCGCGCGGATTCATAGCATGATCAACCGCCTTAATCATAATATGAACCAAATGCAGGGAACTGTACTTCAAATCGACGATCATGTCGCGCGGCTTCACAGGGAGGATGAACCGAGCGATTTCCATCCGTAACGAGTGGCTCTAAGATGTGAACTTGTAATAGTATTTCTATTCGGTCTCTTGGACAATTGCTTGAATCTGACTCTATGATATTCGATCCGCCATTCAGGCCGTGCGGCTTAAATATTTGAATTTATTTTTTTGCCTTCTTGCTGTGTTGATTGATGCCTGTGGGTTATTTTACATAAACCGATCTGCTTGTTTTCGTGATTCTTTAATTCGCTTGTTTGAATTATACAGTCTCTGTGGTTGACTTTTGTGATGATGTACCCGTACGGGTTGATCGGTCTAGCCGTGATTTGACCTTTGCTAAATGCAGATCAGCCGTTCTTATAAGTAGCGCCCTCCCGAAATTCCTTTTACCAAAATTTCAAGATGGGAGCAAAGCGCCAGCCGAAGCGACCTGCCAAGACTTCTGCTACCCGCTCCGAAGCCGCTGTGGCCTTTCATTCTGCAGACCTCGAGGAGTGTCGTTTGACAAAGGCCGAGCTGGACGAATTCGTCGAGAAGCACATGACTGACAGTCCGCTGCTCGCGCGGCTTCCGCTCCGTGATGAGCGGATGAATTCGTCTGGCCCAAACCTAATCGCGATCCCAATCGAACCATTTCGATTGCAGATTTAAATTCCCGATTTCAATTGAACTCGCCATGGTCTTTGACCATTACGGAGTTGTTCCCGGCCAGATTTCTCCCAACTCGATGGCCGGATATGTAGCTTCATCTCCTACCTGCGATCTGAGAGAGTCCGCTTCTCTATGGACCTCTTCAGGAAGATATTCTCGGTGCGGGCCATCCCGGACTCTGAATCGGATGTCTTCAATGGCCACCTCTACTTTGGCTGCCGCGGGTTGAAGATGGTCAATCTGGCGAACAAAGTCACGGCCTGGCCAGAGAGGTACTTGATCTTCGAAGGCCGACTTGGCCTGTTGAACCCGAATCCGCAAGTGCGGCCTAAGGAGGCCTTTCAACCGGTCCCAATAAGCGAAGTGGAGAAGGGAATCTGCAAGCTTCTCAAGGATGAGCGGCTTAACATAAGCTACTATATCCCTCTACTTGCCGAGCTCTAGAACGTTCGGCTTGAAGATAGTAAGCTTCCCTTTGCTTTCGACTTCAATGTTAACCGCTCGATCTCTCGTGCTGACTCTTCTCCTTTTATAGCCCAAGCCGTTGTTCCTGCTAACAAGCGGATCAGTCCGGCCGGTTTAGTCTTGACTCAGACGGAGAAGAGAAAGAGGCATGCCAGGAACAAGCCGCTGCCGTCTGATAGGGAGGATTCGGGCTCCTCGGGCGACTTCGCCGCCCTTCGCTCCTTCAGCAAGGTGAAGGATCTAAAAGGCCGCCCGGTCTTGACCTGGCACCCAGACAGCGATAGTGTCCAGATCTCTACTGCGCTTCCCCACTAGGCGAACGAGAAGTCGGGCCGGCATGCTGAGGCCGCTAGCATCGCTATGTTCGGCCGACGGAACTTCAGGAGGTTGAGGAAAATTCCTGAGAAGAGCTCGCCAGGGAGGCCGCGCGGGTTAGTGCCGAGAGCTTCATCACCAACGCCTTCATGGGGATGACCCTTAAGAGGTTGATTAAAGAAAACGCTCTTCAAGAGAAGGAAATTGCCGAACTGAAGAAAGAAAATGCGCGGCTAAAGGAAGCGGAGTCTGTAAGTCATCACCTGGCCAGCATCAACACCAATGTTCTCAGACCGCACGGTCTTACCTTACTCTTTTCTTTTGCAGGCTAAGTATGATGAGACCGACCCGGTCTATCAGCAGGAACTCTTTCCCTCATGTCGCCGAGGGAATTGATAATGCTTTTAACCGCTTGCGGGAGATCAAAGGGTTCGCGCACGGTTTCGAGCATTTCACCTTCTCGGACGCCTATCCGATCTTGCAAAAGAAGTTAGAAAAGATCAGGCGGAAAGCCAAAGGAAAGAATAAAGCCGACGGATCCAGTTCGGAGGAGAGCGATGATGAAGATGACGAGGTCGAAGAACCCGGAGCGGCTAAGAGTGGTGAGAGTGGCACAGAGTCCAAATCCAGCGATTCTGAAGAAGATGCTGGTCGCAAATCGGGCGAATTGAGCAGCTCATCCTCGTCGGGTAGCGAGGGTTATTCTCCTGATGTTTCGATTAACGGCAGCGAACATTCAAGTGCTCCTGCGTCTAAGAAACTCAAGTCGCGTAATCAGTAGCTGTATTTTGCTTTTTATTTTGAATAGCCGTCGGCTTGATGTTGTTAGCCGGATGGCTTAAAACATAATGTAAACAATGTTTTGATAATGAAATGAAAAGCTTTTACCTGTCTATCCGTCTACCTTCTGCGACTTACTTGCGATTGTTTGCGATCACTTTTGTGTTAAATCTAACCAAGTCGTGCGACTTAATGTCAACTCATCCGGTTAGGATAGCGATCTTCATAAGATTCCGGTAAAGTATCTAAAAAACCCACTCGCATAGCTTGCTTCTTTAATCCGAATCGAATTTATCCGATTTATTCTGAGAAAGTGCTAACTTATTACGAATGTATTACGACATCCCGGAAACTGGACACAATTGAGCCGCGCGGTTACTACTAGACCCGGCATACTTGCTTTCCAGGATAAAGAAGGACAAGTCATGAGAACAATTATCAGACCGAGCGGTCAGTGTTTTAACTCAGGCGACTTGCAGATAATATCGCTGTAAATCCCACCTCCGTGAATGCAATCAGATAACCGATCCGGAATTTGAAATAATCAAGCCGTGCGACCGTAAACAGAATATCCAGTCTCAAGAAGACCAGTTGATAGACCGTGCGATTAACATTTAATCCGAACAATTTATATGACAGCTATATATAACATTGACTGACAAGGCCGCACGAGCTGTATATAGAATTCGTGTGATTAGCAGGTTTAATAATTGCAACGAGAATCATAACCGCCTGATTGAAAAGATCCAGTGATTATCCGATCGGTTTGAATGGATATCCATAAGGATGATAAATTCTAATCCGGATAATAAGGTCGGCCGGTCATGATTATGCTCGCTTCCCAGATATTTACCTTGATACCTTATTGATACCCTGTTTATTTCAAACCGTCCGGTCTAAAAAATCGAACTGCTTGACATCTTTGGAACCTGCTGATTTCAGACCGCCTGGTTTAATAACTAGACCGTCAGGTTTAATAACCAGACCGCCTGAAAGCCCTGGTACCTGCTTATTTCAAACCGCTCCGGTCTAAAAACCAGACCGTCAGGTTTAATAACCAGACCGCCCGAAAGCCCTGGTACCTGCTTATTTCAAACCGCCCGGTCTAAAAACCGAACCGCATGACATCTTTGGAACCTGCTGATTTTAGACCACCGGGTTTAATAACCAGACCGTCAGGTTTTAATAACCAGACCGCCTGAAAGCCCTGGTACCTGCTTATTCAAACCGTCCAGTTTGAGTATTAAGTCGTCCGGTTTATGCTGCACACAGAAAATCCTGCTTTTTTCCTCCAAATGGTCTATAATGACCATATGGGATGAGATAATCCCTGGTAATGCAATAAAGATGATTACAGACTCAGATGACCAAGTGGGCAGGTGGGCCTAGGCGGCGAACATTGCTTTCCTCAAGTGGTCATAAGAGCTGTAGAAATAAAGAGAAACAAGTACAGACCCAGATGACCAAGTGGGCAGGTGGGCCTAGGCGGCGAACATTGCTTTCCTCAAGTGGTCATAAGGGCTGTAAGCGACTCGACTGCTCTCTTGACTAGGGCTACAAGCCGAGTTGATCAATTGGGCAGGTGGGCCTAGGCGGCGAACATTGCTTTCCTCAGAGAGATCAACTCAGTTGTGGTCCCGCTTAGGCATCGCTCGAGAGTACCTTGGAGTATTCGATAGTCACAGACTAAGATGATCAGTTGGGCAGGTGTGGTTATGCCGCGGGGGCTATACCGACATTGCTTTCCTCAGAAGGATCATCAAAGCTGTAATTATATCCCCCTCGGGGCATGATAGAGCCAACATTCACCTAGACCTCCCTTGATGCAGGGGTGTGTTGGATATCAGCCGGGATCCAAGGTTCTGAAGACCACCGCACGGGAATTGGCAAGCTACCACTACACGTGTGCGAAAACTCCCCGCTACACATGATCTTCATGGTTTTACGCTAATGACTACAATCCGAGGGGGTTCGAGCAGAACTTGGCGATGTCTCCGTGGTTCAGTGAGTTTGATATATGAGAAAATGCAGAAAGGAAACATCAAACATGGAGAAGTGTCAGTATGGTGCTTCTTATTAAAATATCTCAAAAAACTGCAGGAAAGTAAAGAAGACATTTTAAGGATAGAACCGTTTGAGATCGTCGCCACTCCAGGTGCGTGGGATGTATTCTCCTTCACTTGTTTGGAGGCGATAAGCCCCACTTTTTAGTGCCTCCTTGACGATGAAAGGTCCAGCCCAATTAGGATTTAGCTTCCCGACATTGCCTGTTCGGGCTGCTGCATCAACCTTTTTTAGTACGACGTCGCCGACAGCAAAATGCTTTACCCTGACATTTTTGTCAAAGTACTTTGCCATCCTCCTTTTAACTTCTTCTTGCCTGATTGTTGCCTCATCCTGAAGTTCTTCGATTAGATCTAAACTATACTTGACAGCCTCATCATTGTATTCTACCCACACTTCTCACTCCTTTTTTTCCGTACACAACTCTTGGAGTGACCACCTCAAACTCCACAGGAACAACAACCTCCGAGCCATGAGACAGTTTGAATGGTGTCCTCCCCTGTAGCTGAAGATGGAGTAGTACGAAGAGTCCAAAGGATGGAGGGAAGTTGAACTGCCCAGTTTCCTTTCTGATTCCAAACTCTTTTCATCAGGAGCTGCTGGATTCGCCTGTTGGCTGCTTCTACCTGACCATTGGTCCTTGGATGATGTACTGAGGAAAACCACAGGTCAATTCCAACCTGATCGCAAAATTTTTTCATCTCGGGATTATTGAATTGTGGACCATTATCAGTGACAATTGCCAGCGGAATTCCGTGTCGGCAGACTATTTCTCCCCAGATGAAGTTTCTGATGATTTGGGTAGTAGTTCTTGCCAGTGCCTTCGCCTCGATGCACTTGCTGAAGTAGTCAATCATCACTATGATAAAGCGGCGCTGACCGCTAGCCATTGGAAAGGGTCCGATGAGATCCATCCCCCAAACTGCGAAGGGCAGGGTGCAGTTATTGACCTAAGCGACTGAGCGGGCAGATGCTGAAGAGGAGCAAACTTTTGGCACTGAACACAACGCTTGGCAAATGCTTCGGCATCCTTTCTCATGGTTGGCCAAAAATATCCTTGCCGCAGGATCCTTTTTCTAAGGTTTTTGCCCCTGAATGGCTACCACATTCCCCAGAATGAACATCCTGAAGTACGATAGGGATCTCTTCTTCTGAAACACATCGTGCTGAGGGGGAAATCAAAGTTTTTCTGTAGAGAACTCCTGCTATTAGATAATAATATGCCGCCTTCCTTTGAATCTTCTCCGATCTTTGATGGAATGGGTGGAACTCCCCCTTTGATAGGAATAGCTCGTAAGGATCCTTCCATGAAGGATTATGATCAATTTGCATGAGTTCTGCCTCATCTATTGCCGGATGAAAGAGTTTCAAAGGTCACTCCCCCTGATGGAAGACCGGACTTCGACAATCCATCTGCCTCCTCATTTTGCGTTCTTGGGATGTGCTCGATAATAAATGATTTGAATCTTCCGATTCCTTTTGGCTAATAGCAGATATTTTCGCAGAATCGGCTCCCTTGTCTCATAATTTCCCAAGACCTGGGAGGCCATCACCAGTGAATCGGTTCTAACATGTACATATTCTATGCCTAACTCTTTCGCAAGCCTTAGCCCAGCCAGAAGTGCTTCGTATTCTGCCTGGTTATTTGTAACTGGAAAGAAGAACTTGATAGCTTGCTCCAGCCTGATGCCATTTGGGCTGATCAACACTACTCCGGCTCCCACGGAGTTTCTGCCAGAAGCCCATCCACATAAATGATCCAAGCCAGAGGAGATCGTACCACCTGTTCAGGACTAAGCTCTGTTGTATCTACCAGGAAGTCTGCTAAGATTTGCGCTTTGATTGATGTTCGGGGGATGTACGATATCTCAAATTCACTTAGTTCAATAGCCCATTTTGCCAACCTCCCTGAATGATCTGGCTTTTCAAGAATATTCTTTTAAAGGATGATCTGTAACAACTTGGACGGAATGAGCCTGAAAATAGGGTGAAGCCTTCGCGCGGACATAATCAAAGTCAAGGCCAGTTTCTCCTGGATCGAATATCTGGTTTTCTGCATCCTTAAGGATGTGGCTGACATAGTATATTGGAAACTGCCTCCTCTTTTCTTCCCGAACGAGGACGGAACTCACCGCTTTCTGGTCCGACTCCCAGATATAAGAATAGCTTTTCTCCCTCACGGGGACTTTGGAGTAGTGGAGTCGAAGTTAACTGTCTCTTCAGCTGCTCGAAAGCCTTGTTACACCCCTCGCTCCATTCGAACTGTGATCCCCCTCGCAATGTTTTAAAGAATGGGGCACTTTTATCTCCGGATTTGGAGATAAACCTGCTCAATCCTGCCAATCTCCCCCCAAGTTGTTGAACTTCTTTAGTATTTCGAAGAGGGGTCATATCAAGGATGGCCTTCACCTATCTGGATTTGGTGCAAGGCCATCAGGAGTTAAGAGATGCCCAAGAAATTTTCCTTTGCTTGCCCCGAACACACATTTCAATGGGTTTAATTTTAAACTTGAACCTCCGTAGAGTAGCGAACGTCTCTACGAGTTCTTCCAAGTGCAATGAGAATGTTTTACTTTGAGAAGAATGTCATCAACGTAAATTTCGAGATTCCTGCCCTTTTGATGTTTAAAGACGGAATCCATCATTCTTTGGTATGTTGCACCCACGTTTTTAAGACCGAAGGGCATTACGAGATAACAGTAACACCCATCGTTTATGATAAATTAGGTATGTGAGATGTCAGGTTTGTGCATTCTAATTTGATGGTACCCGGAGAAGGCATCGAGGAAACTCATAAAACCATACCCAACCGCGGAATCAACTAAGACATCTATCCGAGGCAAAGGGTAACAATCTTTAGGGCACGCTTTATTAAGCTTGGTGAAGTCTACGCACATGCGCCACTTCCCACAAGATTTCTTAACCATTACAACATTCGACATCCACGTGGGATATTGAATCTCGGAAATGAAACCCGCTTTTAGGAGTTTGGAAACCTCCTCTCTGATGGGCAACGCCAGCTTGGTCGCCACTTCTCTCTTCTTTTGCTGGACGGGCTTGAACTCAGGAGATACGTTTAGATGATGACAAGCCACGTCTGGATCCACTCCTGGCATATCCTCCCGCTGACCAAGCGAAGATATCCAGATTCCCCAACAGATAGGGGATTAGCTCCACTTTCTCCTCTTTTGACAACTCAGCGTTGGTGACCAGCTTCTTTTCTGCCCCCTCAGCAATAGGAACTTCTTGGGTCGCTTGGGCAAGTTCCAAGTGAGCCCCTTCTTCTCGATCTTTTCCTTCCTCGGTGACCTCTGGAGACTCAGCAACCTCCAAAACCTCACCCATGATCTTAGGAAGTGGAGCGTCGGTGACAATGTTGACAGTTCGGACGTAGCACTCTCGAGCTACCTTTGGGTTGCTTCTGACCCGATACTGTTTTCCTTCAGCAGCGAACTTGAGGGCAAGGTGAAAGGTGGACACTACTGCTCTATACGCATTGAGAATCGGCCTCCCGAAGATAGCACAGTAGTTGCTTGGGGCATCTACTACCACGAAATTGATCAACTTTATCACCCCTCCAAGAGAGACCAGGAGCTTCACTGAACCCTCTACTTCCTTCTTCTCCCAGAAAAACCGTAGAGGGGCCCATCGGCGGAAAGCAGATGCCTTCCAGTCTTCAGGGCCTCAAAAGTCGGGCGGAAAAGGAGATTGACGGAGCTGCCAGTATCAATCAGAATCTTGTGGACTGTATAGTTTTCGATGACGGCCTTGATAACCACCCGCATCATCGAAAGGATTAGCATTGGGGAAGGTCATCCTGACCAACGTGACAATAGTACTTTCGGGAGGAGAACTCGTAGTGGCTGCCACTTCCTGCTTTAGAACCCTCGCAATGCTGGATTTCCGAGATGATTCCGCTCCAGCTCCCCCATGGATACAATAGATGTCCCCTAAGGGGCCCACATCATTGACTTCGATGCATTCGGTAGAAGGATGGATGTCACCATAGTAGCCGGCGTCCTCGACGTCGGCGCATTCCCAGGTCACTTCTACTGTTTCCTTCTCCTTTTCTTCTCGGTAGTTTGCTCAGCAGTTTTATCTATCCGAACTAGACCCCAGAGCTTTCCTTCTCCCAGGAGTCTTTCTATAAGCAGACGGAGAGCTCGACAGTCTTCAGTTAGATGTCCCCCCTCTTTATGATATTCACAATAAAGGTTCGATTTCGATTGCGAATATCCGACTTCAGAGGAGCAGGCCTTTTGAAATCTAGCCTCTTTTGCAAGAATCTGGACTACTTCGTCCATGGTGACGTTTAGGGGAGTGAATGACTCTTGCAAATCATCGTATTGAGTTGATGGAATGACTGGAGGTGGCTGCGCGCATACTGTTGTAAATATACCGGCATGACTTGCGGAAGGGGAGCGACGGCCAACGGTGGTTTCTGATCTTGAAACCGCTGATGGCCCATAAATGGTTGCTTATTTTTGTAGTTCCTCCCCCCTTTGGGAACGGGGTTCAAAGTGGGACTGATTCGATGGTGGATGATGGAAAGACGGATTTGACTGCTCCTTGTTGCTTACCAGCTTCGCGACGTAGTCCGGATTGCTCTTCTCTCCTCTGATAAACATATTTGCCAAACTTATCATTTCCTGATAAGTCTTAGGCTCCCTTATATTTTCTTCGAACTTTAGGGGGCCCTCTCTTAGGTCATGGATGAGGGCAACCCTATACAGCTCCGGATCCACATTTTGGACTTCCATGATCTCTTTCTAGAAGCGGTCCACAAACGAGCCCACGTCTCGTTTTCCCGTTGTTTTATATCGAAAAGGGCCGCCGGGCCACTCTTTCTCTTCCTTGAGGTAGAGAATCTCAGCAGAAATTCTCTTCACAGCTCCGCGAAACAACGGATCGACCTGGGGTGCAACCGTAAATCCATTCCCTCGCTTGTCCTTCAAGGAGGTTACAAGAAGCTTGCACTTAGTTGCATCAGTTAAGGTTCTGAGGGCAATGGCTGACTCAAAAAGCTTGTAAATGAACGTAGGATCAGTCTCCCCATTGAAAGCTGGCAGGCGAGGCTCCCTGAAATTATTAGGGGGCAGGCTCCCCTCTGACTTCGTCCACAAAGGGAGAAGTTTCTTCCATGTCTTCATACAGAGGAGCAGGGTAATAAGCCGCCGAGCTGCGGCTATTCACGGACAAGCCGCCTGATAAGAAGACCGGGTAGCAGCTTCTGGCTGGTAGGAGTGATGAATAGGAACTTCGGGCATGTAGGAGAGACGGGCCGCGCCTCCTGCGGGTAGGAAAGGTGGGCAGCGTGAGAAGTCGCCCCCTGGAAGTCGAGGACTCGAGCTGGCATGCTGTGCGCGGCTTCCTGATAGAAGTTTTTCCTAGCCGGTCTTCTTGGTGGAGCTGGAAATTAGCGGCTTGCTGTAGCGAGTAAGGAGGAGGTGGGAGGAAGGACCGGGGTCACCGCCTGATTAGCCGCGGCTTGTTGCGGAAACTAGTCGCTCGGTTAGCATTGCTAAAGTCTGACTGATCGCTTCAAGCCGCTGATCAGTGGCCCTCTGAGCCCGCGCGGCTTCTCTCCTTGATTGCTCCAGGGCTTTCCATAAAGAGTCCCTCGCTATGATCAGAGCGGCCTCCAAGGGGGAACTGACGGTCTGACATCGTGGCGAAAGGATTTCACCGACAATCCGCGATCTGAAGGTCGCGTGTTCTGTTGAGTCCGAAATCGCACCTCCGAGGGAAACCGGAGGCTGCGGGTTGCCGGTTACTTTTTGTGAAGAAGAATGAGACCGCTAGCAGCGGTCAAGGCCAGACTTCGCCCGCCGCGGCAAATGCCACTCCTGCGACGGGCTTTCCTTTGATTAGAAAGAAGTGGTTAC